>CM038600.1:1314546-1363057 GCA_021533255.1 Ceriops tagal | reverse complement strand
ATAGGCTTAAATGCCAGGCACTTGAAAAGCAAAATTCTCTCGTCTCTCGAGAATCTGTGACATTTTTTGTTTTTTTCTCTCCTGATAGAATTAAAAGGCAGAGTAGGAGGAGGAGAAGTGCAATGGCAGCGCCGGCAGTGGCGGTGAACGGCCGAGTCAAGGTGGTTCCACAGGCTTATCTGGAGAGCAAGGCGGTGAACGAGACGAGGGTGCTGTTATCAGACCTATGCCGCCAATTCTACAACCTTGGATGGGTGTCTGGTACAGGCGGCAGCATCACCATCAAGGTCCACGACGACTCTGTCCCTAGGCCCCACCAGCTCGTCGTCATGTCCCCTTCTGGTGAACAAATAAAAAATTTCTGCTCTTTCCTTTGGTTTTGGCTTCTGGGTCATTTCTATTTTGTGGGTTCAAGTTGGCAACTTTCGTGTTTGTTTTTAGTTTTTGGAGTTGTAGTTGTTTTGTGTGTTATTAAAGCTTATTTGCGAGTCTCCATGTTGGGCGTGTGAGTGCTTCGAGCTTTCTTATTCTATTTTTGACGCTTAATTTCTTTAGTTTAGTTGTTCTGTGTGATTGATATACTCTGATCATTGGCTTGCGGTAATCAGCTGAATTGTAAGTTTACGTATCTGTATGAATTATCTGAGTGCTGGCAATAACTTTTCTGCTTTGGTTTTTTATGGTTCTTCATTGCTGGGAATTTGTGGGTATCACACTTTGTCAGCATGTTTCAGATAACCCTTTGTTAGGCTCCAACACTGTGGGATCTGTGGAATGGTTATGCGGTCTTATCCTTGTTTTTACAAAGAGGCTTGATTGCCAAAATTTTTGAGCACAAATCTTTATGCGGGATTCAATTTAGAAAGGTTGATCTTGCTGACTTGGTCAATTATGATTGAGGCTTGGTTGAGCCCACTACATTTTAGTTGCTATTGAGCAATTGAAAGTTTTCAATATATATATTGATTTGTGTCTTTAACCTTGTGCTTCAATTATTGCCATCTGTTGTTCCACTTAGTTTCCATTTTGTCTAGTTTATGGTCTCTGAATATCCTTGCTGGCCTTATCTGATTTGATTTCTCAATGTCCTTTTTGGAATTTGATAGGTGTGCAGAAGGAGAGAATGGAACCGGAGGACATGTATATCTTAGATGGTAATGGGTCAATATTGTCTTCACCATCTCCAAAGCCTTATCCGCATAAACCTCCTAAGTGTTCTGACTGTGGCCCCCTCTTCATGAAGGTACCATTTCTCTGTTATTTATCTTTATAAGTTCATCATGAGGGAAACTCTTACATATGATATCAACTTGATGTGTTGTATTATGTGGGATCGTATGGTATATTCGGCATTGTAAACATTGTAGACATCATTGCATAACTTCATTGGTTGAATTCTTTGTGGTTTTCTGCATAGACTACCATGGGCATTACAAGTCAATAGTGGGCATGGATTAAAATTTGGATGGATTTTATGCGTGGTTTTGTTTTGAAATGCTTTTGTCCTACACTTTATTGCTCTGAATTAAAGTTTGGAACTTGTTATCAATTGAGACTAAATCTTAACATGGTTTCATAGGGGGGAACTCTTGTGAGCTCAGTGAATTTGTTGTAATTCATCGTTCTTTCTTTTTTCTTTCTTTCTTTTTTTTTTAACTTCCTATGCAGATTTATGTAAGAAATTAGAAATATTCTTTTTGTATTTTGGAGTTTCCTTGGAGACCAAGACCATGCTTACTGTAGTCAATGAATCGTTGATCTATAAAAGGATTGTAAGCTGATATCATCTTGTTGTATATTGGTTTGTCATGATTGAGAAATTGGACCACAGTATAGAAACAGACTTTATGCTTTCTGAGACTATATTATCCATTTGTTCCTATGACCTTTGAATTCATCAAAGAATTACTGGTTCATAATTGACTACTGTAGATGTCAAAATTTTAATCATAATCTTTTATGTCATACTGGTTCACTTTTTCAATTCTACACATGAGCCAGTCAAATGATTTAGCAACACTAATTTATGAGTTTGATGATTGTTACTGCATATCATAATCATTTATTGTTTAACAACAAAGCCTTAATCTCAAATTTAATTGGGGTACGTTAATTATTGACTGCATAACTACTTAGGAAATTAGGATGATGATTATTTTCTTATTGTTCTTTTTTCCAATTTTCCTCATGGTCAAAATAGTCACCTTTTTTTTTGGTGGGATCTAGGCGTATCAAATGCGAAATGCAGGAGCTGTGATTCACAGTCATGGGATAGAATCGTGTCTTGCAACAATGATTAATCCATTAGGAAAAGAATTCCGAGTAAGTATTTCTAAGAACAAGCTGTGATCTCCATTTCTCTTCCTTGCTTACCATAAATTCTTTATGTTTTTTGTGCACCTGAATAAGAGGACTCTTAGAGCCACATACTGCTAATGGTATTATGACTGCATGGAATTTGTAATAGCCACAATGATGTTTTCTGTTTGTCTCAACATTCAAGGATAGGGATGTTGGATGGGAATTTACAAAATGGGAAATAGCAAGAGATGTGAGAAGTAACTTGACAAATGAAGACTGCAAATTACCCCATATGTGAAAACAGAAGAAACACTGTGTACTGTAAAAAACAGAAAACACCACTCAATAGCTTTTCCCTTTTTCTATTATTTCTCATGCATGGCAGACTGCTAGGAGAATCTTTAATGGTGGTAGTTTGGAACAACCAACATAATTGCATATGCACAGAAGAAATGAGAACAGAGCCATAGCTGATTTAGTAGTTAGACCTGATTTTTTGAGAAGTCTTGAAGCAATTGCCACTTTGACATCTGTACAAGTATTTGAGACTTTATCAACATCCCAAAGTTCTTTATCCTTTGATCATGGCCTTCCTCGGAATAAGTTCTTTCCATTCTGTTATGTGCTTTTGTTGATGCTGTCAATCGCAAAGAGAACAACTGTATCTGTTTGTGGAAGAACTTTTTCTTTGTTTTTAGTGGCCACATATCCCGACAGGCTGGACCATACATGTATTATTTTTCTACTCAACTGCATACTCTAATGTGCTTGCGGACTTTTTTGCATTTACAGATTACCCATATGGAGATGATAAAAGGGATCCAAGGGCATGGCTATTATGATGAACTTGTTGTCCCTATAATAGAGAATACAGCCTATGAATATGAGCTTACAGATTCTCTTGCCAAAGCTGTATGTTTTTCTTGTATTTTAAATTGTCTGTGCTGGTGTTCTAGCATGTGGTTTTCCATGTCCTCCATGGAAACACAGTGGTACTGCAGGAAAAGATAACCCATCCTTTAATGGATTAAACACTAATCTATGGTTGGATTTTAGGGAGGTAACATTTTATGACTTTCTTCAAAAATTAAAATTTTAGTTGTTGTCCGTCCTGTCCCATTTTGCTCAATTTTGTTTTGGTGTTACTTTTTTTTTTTTTGTTTTTTTGCTTTTGCACCCTTTTTCTGTAGGAGCTACAATGACCCTTTGTCCTGGAGGACTAAACACTTGATTTATTTGGGGGATCTTCTATAATAATTTTCCTTGGTAAGAATAATACTCTAATACTTCCTGATGTTTTCCAGATAGCAGCCTACCCAAAAACAACAGCTGTGCTGGTTCGCAACCATGGCATATATATATGGGGTGACTCATGGATCAGTGCCAAAACTCAGGTTTGTTCCTCTGTTTGAACTATCAAAGTGTGGTTGGTCCCTGCAAAGGATTAATTGAAATTCTTCAGTTCTGCTCTTCATTGTTTTTCTGCCTTGTATATGCCATGGTAAATTTGATATAGATCTTTGTGGAAAGATGCCCTGATTATTCATAACTTTGATTGTAAGAATTTACCATTGTTATGTATTGCTTAAGAGGTTGCACCATTCAAGTGCATAACTTACAATAGTTTCTTTCATGGCACTAATTTCCTTCAATGGTGATAACAACCAGGAGTAGAAGTTTAAAAAAGAATGTATGCTGCTAGTAGTTCAGAATGCCCTGGTGAGTGATCGTTTTATAGAGATGGAGTACTTTGGAGTAGGATTTCATGTAAATTAGTTTCAAAATGATGGCAGATAACTTTGTTAAACAAAAGGCTGCAATTTTAAGTGCATGTCCTTATAGCAGTACTAGCTAAGTGGAAGGGGTGCAATTAGTTTCTGCTTTTGGACAAAATTGACCTTGCATGTTGGAGCTTATGTTTATTGTCCCCACCTGGTAGTTTAATATATTCCTTAACATTGAGACAAAAGTTCTTTATTTCAGTGACCATGACTTCAATACTCTTTGGATCCTTGTAATACACTAGTGGTAGAGCTGTTCTTAGTCCATGCATGCATGCTTTATGAGCTTATGAATTTTAAAGAGCAAGACCTATTATTAAACATTTCCAAAGCAAGTAAATTTTGTTATGTTGAATTATGGACATAAGAACTATTTGCTAAGTCAAAAAGCTTGTTTGTTCATTTTATATTTTTTGATCAAGGTTATTTTTCAAAGTCTGAGGCAGTTGTTGATGGATCCATAATGGTATTGTTACCTGAGTATGGAAAACCTTGGCAATTGGATGGAACAAGGGAATCTTTTGCCACATGCATTTGACACTTTTAGATATTTGAACATTGCATTCCACATGTAGTGTTTGGCAAATTGCTTTAGGGAGAAGATCTCCAAAAGTTTCCAGATTTGTTCATGTAATCTTTTGTTTGGAGAACAACTTGTTTGATTATTTGCTCCACTATTTGTTGTATGTCCCAAGGCATTATAGTGTAGAGATATAGATTTTATAGTTTGCAAGCTGGTACCACATAAAACTATCTGTTTCATGTTTTGCTTCAAGGAGATATTATGTTTGACGATAGGTTTGCTCTGAAGAATCTTTCTTCCTTGCTATCTTGCAGCCTTTTATAGCTTGTTTCTTATGTTTGCCTCAAATATGACATATTCTGCAGGCTGAGTGCTACCACTATTTATTTGATGCTGCTCTGAGGCTTCATCAGATGGGCATTGACTGGACTACCCCAAACCATGGTGCAATTCAGAGTATTAAGGGAACTCCAGGCGCTAACATAAACATAAGTGCATCTGTTAGGGCAGGGACTATGGATTCAAATCATGGCATTGAGCCATTGCCAGTAAGTTCTTAAATTTGTTGCTATAGGTACCAGGCTTTTTAGCAGGAAGTCCCCATACCTTGGGTTTCTGGTTTTAGTATCAGCATTCAAGTATTTTTAAGTTATTTGTCCCATGTGATCCTAACAAGGAAAAAACAATATAGTCATTTGTGTTTGAATTTGCATTTTCAGTCTTCAAATATCTTGTTTGCAGCGTTACATTGTTCTTGACATTGAGGGTACTACGACTCCCATATCATTTGTTGCTGACGTTCTCTTTCCATATGCCCGTGATAATGTTGGGAGGCATCTGGCTGCAACATATGAGACAGCAGAAACCCAAGATGACATTAAGTTATTGCGCTCTCAAGTAAGACTTCTTATAGAGATTTTCATAAGGCTGTCCTTGCTTTTGATGTAATTCTTTCTATGGATGCTAATGCTGGGAGTGTAGTAGTTCTATTGATGTTCAGCACACAATGATGTATTATTTGCTTTGGGGGTTGCCTTTATCTTATGGTCTAAGGGACTCCTTGAAAGTCTGTTGACATGGGCTGCCAACTTCAATAATCTTTTTACAGGTTGAAGAAGACTTGGTACAGGGTGTTAATGGTGCTGTGTCCATTCCAAGTGATGATGCAGGGAAAGAGGAGGTAATTACAGCTTTAGTTGCTAATGTTGAAGCAATGATCAGGGCAGATCGGAAAATCACTGCATTAAAACAATTGCAAGTAAGTACTCAGAAACAAAGGGTGGATAACTTACTAGGAGGCATGTGTTTTATTGTTAAGATTGTCATTGGGATATCACTATTTGCTAAGGTTTTGCTTATGCAGGGTCATATATGGAGAACTGGTTTTAGGAACAAAGAATTGGAAGCAGTCGTTTATGATGATGTACCAGAAGCACTAGAGAAGTGGCATGCTTTGGGCAGTAAGGTTATTTTCTTCATTGTACTCACTTCAAAGCATTATCCCATGTCATGTCTTAGGATATTGCCTTCCACCTAGAAGTTCATGACAATCATCCCTCAAATGTTGGAAGTGGTTCAAATGATTACTTGGCAACTGTTACCCATTTATGCAACATATTTTATTGTCCTGAGGATAATGGTGCCCTTACGTATGGAAGAAATATAGGTGCCAAGGGTCTGATTCTTTGTCATTCTACAATTGGTTTCTGGATGGCAGTGGATGACATGTTGGCAAAGCCATGGCTCCTTATAACATAAAATTAGGCTTCTTTTCACATAAGATGAAAAAATATTTAAGGTAACTACAATGTGGCTCATTAACTGGTGCGATAAAAGTTTAAATGCTGATCTATTCCTTTTGCATCTCTATTTGAGCACATAATTGTTCTGTAGGATATATACATGCTTTATTGTATGCATGATGTATTGTCAGCTGATAGAAAGGTAAAAGGGTGCTTTGCAATATGTCACCAAATGAGAGCTTATTTCCCATTCTTACTAGCAGTGTACATGATTTAGTGTCCTCAAAAAGACAACTACCAATTAAAGTTTTCAAGGGTGCATCACATACTGAATGTTGTGAGTTGCCATAGGTATACATATATTCCAGTGGTAGCAGGTTGGCACAAAGGCTTTTATTTGGAAATACAAACTATGGAGACCTGAGAAAATATTTGTCTGGATTTTTTGACACTACAGTGGGGTAAGATTAAGGCTGCTACTGTTGTTTGACATCCAATACTTCTCGAATGCCAGTTAATCTGATTTCAAAAACAGATTGAGACTCCCATCTCTTGCTTGCAGGAACAAAAAAGAAATACACAGTTATGTTGAGATTGCGGGGTCATTGGGAGTTGATAAGCCATCTGAGATTCTGTTTGTAACAGATGTTGTTCAGGAAGCTATAGCTGCAAAAGCAGCAGGTAATATGCTGCTTCAAGTTTTCTGTTATAGTGTTTACTCTAGAGGCAACTAGTTAAATTCTGCCGATACATATCTTTTGCTTAATATTGATAACTAATGTTAGGAATGAGACTTTTGGTTCTTGCTTCTTCTCCAGCTGTGTCTTCTTACAATTCCTGACTATTCTTAAGTGCATTCTGTTGTTCATGGGCGGGCACACCTTAAAGATGCAAATATAACATGACTTCCATGCTATAACTGCCAACATGATTCAAAATCAGCAAACGGGATAATTTTTCAATGCAGTTTTGCTCTGATTACTCATTTTGTGAATTGATATTCTGTTGGAAAAATTGGTGAACTCACATATGAGGTGGAAAAGTTGATGAATACACAGTTGACTCAGTTATGCCGGTTGTCTGACTTGGATACTTCGTATTTATTGTCATACATTTTCTGACTTAAAGAAGCTCATATTAGGGCATTAGCCGAGAGTCAAGTGTTATCAAATGCAATCTGTGGAAGTTTTCTCAATTTTTCCATGGATGCTTGATGTCTCGCTATTGTTATATGCTAATGCAAAATAAATTCTGCATTTTTTATTGTCACCTATAAGGCAAAATTTTTCACTGACTTACTTTTTCTTTTTTGACATTAAAAGGTTTTGAGGTGGTCCTCTCTGTCCGTCCAGGAAATGCTCCACTTCCAGATAATCATGGGTTCAAGACCATAAACTCATTCTCGGAAATCTGAGAGTTCATTTTCATCATGAAAAAATTTGAATGACGTATACATGAATAAAACAGTTTTCATTCTACCTTGTGCTTTTGCAGCTTTATCTTTTATGTGCAGCACAATTTGTGCCTTTGCATATATTTTGTGCTCTGTAAAATTATTAAATCTAGTTACTGATTGTTCTGCACGATCCAACGTAGTTTTGAGGAACTAAAATATGAGTTATAATGATCGATCTCAAGACTCCTGATCATCCAAAAGGGTGGTATAGGTCATACTTATCCGGATCACAAATCAATGGTGTCTTTTAACAGTGATTTGTCTCGCTGGGATGTTTTGAATTGGTGCTTAGACACCAACAAACTTCTGAACTCGTAATGGTGTTGCATAATTTAATTTTTTATTTCTGTATGTCATCAAAAAATTTCTTATCATCGAATGCCACGTAGCTGCTAGAATGATTTACCAGATTCAGCGGCCTACAGAAGCTATGGGATTCAATCTGAATTTTAACAATAGTAGTAATGTAAATTATCTGCTCGAGAATAGCAACTGAATGCATGATTGTGTGTAGCATTCACCACTTTGACAGTATGGCATTGAAGTCAGTGGAATTGCAATTCAATGCCAGTCACATGGAACTATACTTGCCTTATGGGTGGCGATTAACAAAAGTTGAATCTTCTCAATCTGTAGCATTGGCCCAAAAAAGTTTTTTAAAAAAAAATGTATTCTTTGTGATCACAATAGTATAGAAGTCTCTGGTAACATATTGAAAGAACACCAAAGTTAAAAACAATAACAATTCCACTATGAAAAACCATACATTGATCATTCGACGAAAGCCTCCAGAGATCAGATAAGCATCAGTGTTTTCGGCCTCAAGTTTCTTCACCAACTCATCTATGCCAGAAGAAATCCTATGAAAAAGATAAAAGAGTGAAACAGAGAGACAGCACAGGGACATTATAGTGGCAATGAAAATCATTTACATACATAAACATATAATAAAGACACACATACACACATGTACATTTGTTGTGAGGCAAGCTGCCTCATAAAAATTTTAATCCTTTTCTGGCACCAGTTGGCCATAGAAATTAGAAACACAACCAAATTTATTTTGATTGTTCTAGCTCCCATGAATTAAGGCTCAAGTTTGCAATACAAACTAGATAGCTTCAAGACTAAGCAAATTCTCAAAACACTAAAAAACAAAGAGAAAGAAACAACTTATTACATGATCAAAATGTTCGCATGCTCTGGAGGCCTCTCTAGAAAATCTTGTTCTTGGGACACGGAAGGTTTGGACACAGAAAGCCTGGCTGCCAAGACTTCTCAAAAGGAACCTAACCACGCATTGCTCTAGAAAGTCCAACACGCTGAAGTCAGAACTGACATCTTGCACTAAACAAAATCATATGCCCTATTGGAAACCAACCTAGCAGTCAATTCTGCTACTGCTTTGCCAACTCAGCAAAAATCTGCAAGCTCGTCAATACCCTCGTCGTTGCACACGGTGCTATTTACATCAAGGCACACAGCATTGACACTTCTCCAGAGCTGAAGAACTTCTGATGGTTCAAAAATACATTAGATATCACAGCAAAATGGCTGTATGAGATTCAAAATTGGATGGTTCTAATGCTAGTGACAAATTTAATTTACATTACATTTTTTTTTTTTCTCACTCGGTAAACGATACTCTAGTACTTCTGCAGCTGACATTACATGTCTATTGTTTGTTCCAAGCAATTCAGGAAATTAATCGTTCTAAAATTTAGTGCATTCTCTAATGATGAGACTACAAAAATCTTAAAGCAAAACTTGTTCGGTTGGTGCATAAACCCTTTTGATGCCGTAGTATTGTCAAAATGGCCTGGCCTGCAGGCTTGTAGAGGTTGAACTGAAGCTGCAACAGAATTGAACGATTGAGGATGTCTGATAGTCAATGACCAACTCCAAGCCAAAGTTTTTGTAAGATGCATGGATAAGGATAGCATGAATCGCATGCGAAAAGCAGCATAAACTGCATTAAAGGGATTGATTTGTAAATGCACCAATCCTTCCATGACTCTATTGATGAAAAGCCACCACCAGTCACGACTCAGAAAGTGACGTTTGGAGACTTGTGCTTGACATTCACTTGAGAGTTCAGAGGTACAGCAAAAGCAGCACAAACTGCATTGATGGAATTGATTGAAGGGATATGAAAAAATGTCACTGCTCATACGCCTCAAATTCACCAGTTTAAAATTTTAGCGTATTTTCATATCCCTTCAATCCCATTAAGCCAGCACATATATCAAGCCCATGCACAATCCGTATACTAACCAAAACAATTGAACATGTATCCTATGAATTAGATAAACCACGTTACTGGGGAAGACGGAAGGCTTGCACATCTAGTCTGTAGTTCTGCAAGAAACCCTCAACGGCCAACTGCTCAAAATCCAAACATTGTAACAGTGCCTTGCACAACACATCAAAGACATTAAGCTTGTGCAATCACAAATCACACGGTTAAGCCCCTAAAGTATGTAGCCTTTTATTCTCCCGTTCTTGCATCATGCAGCTTCAAACTTCATGATTTGCCAACCTCCGCCTACCGGTAGAAATTGTTGCTTTCTGTTTCAGATTTGCTCGCTTCCTCCCCCCGCAAGCTTTCCTTTTTTTTTTTTTTTTCCTTTTCCATTTTTTTCTCAGTTTGCTCTCACTTTCTCTGTGCTATGCTGCGATAGTCCTTTTTTATTTTTTATTTCCCTGTTTTTAAACATTAAATGCATTTTCTACCAATGAATTAGGTTTTCTTTTTTTTAAAAAAAAAATAGAATAATTGCAATTGTTTTCTCTTGTTAAGGAAATATGGATAATAATTGCTAGCCTCACAAACATCCCACAATTTAATATGATGTTAGTTTGACACACTAACTATTAAAAACTTAAATATCTCTTCTCAAATTTTAGGATTCTAATTCTACTATGTGATACGAAATTTATAAGAATGGAGTGAGACATATTTGTTATGTAGCTGGCAACTCAATCCTACTCTCTATATTAAGCAATTTGCCAATTTTATTTCGGTGGTAAAAGATTTTGTCAAGTTTTGGCCTCAAATACCACTTTTCGCTTGCTTGCTTTGTGTATTTGCTTGGCATCTTTTCGGAACAAAATAAACAAGTAATCAATGCTAAATTTATTAGCTCTATATTTATTTGTGGAAAATTCTCAATTCAATAATTAAATTGTTTAGCCTTGAAGCACAATCATCAATAATTGGAAAGAACGGACACTTTCTTGACGTTGTTATGAAAATTCTTTGATACACTCAGCATTGCCTGATTATTGAATTTTTTGAACAATTGTCTAATTATTGAATTGACCAGCTTGTCAGATCTTCCCTATTTTAAAATGTCGGCATCACTATTATCTTATACAATATTGACCTTTGCAGAAGGAAGGACCCACCAGCTGCAATGCCATATATCATGGAATTGGATAGACTGCAAGGTCTTTGTGAACAATGGACCAAAACTAAATTCAAGCTTGCATTAAGTCTTCAATGGGAAGATTTAGACCCCTCAAATCATTTGTTTGGTGTTATAAATGCTGAGATCATGCCTGGACAGATCAAATACTTTTTATTCTTTATATTAAATTAGATTTCTAAGAAGATTCTTTTACAAATAATTCATTAGTAATTTGTAGATATATAAAAAAATGTTGACAAATCTAAAATATAACATCGCGTCAAGATATATATATATTTTTTTTTTTTTTAATTTAAAAACAAACGACATTAAAAAGACTCAAATTTAAATTAATAAAAAAAATACACCCAATTATTGTCAAACTGCCGCTCAGCATGGTAGAATTCCAAGAAGTTTTTAGACCTTTAAATATGAGAATGACCGCGTACAATTTATAATTGTGAATGTTGTAGAGGCCTGCAATTGGTTGGTCTACTATTAAATATTCATTTACTATTCAAGTACGTTCCTTCTGAAGTCTAAACAGACCACTTCACGGGAAACTTCATATAGAAAAGTAGTTTGAGAAATCTAATATTCAATTTGAATTTTCCTTTCTGTTATGAAAGGACTGAAAATTTAGAGATATAATATAACTGACTTCCCTGAAGTTGAAGGCTCGGCTCTCTAAACTAGCCCAAGAAGCAGTAGAGTCAATAGATCTGATAGGCAGTCTTTCTCTGTAATGTTAAAACAATCAGCAATTACACTCGAAGATGCAAAAACAGTGTTTTATAAATGGTCAGATTCTTTCCTAGTCGGAAAATATGCTACAGGTAGGACTATTCTGAGCAGTCTTAAATACAGAAACACGCCTTTTTTCAGGCAAGTGCACCAGATGAGTGCCAAAAGGTGCCAAAAAGTACTCAATTTGCAACTAGACTGTGACTGGTACAATTAGATCTTCGGCTACTTCTCTGTATAACTTGACCAGCCACCAGTTCAGATGCCACGCAGTTGCACAAATCACAGTGAAACTTGAAGGAGAAGAGAAGATAAGTAAAGGAAAATTTTCCCACAATTTTCTGCCTTTTTGTTATTGCCCTTCGCATCACGCAACTTCTTTTTTCCTTTCTTTATCAACCATCATCATAAAACAGTCCCACTTTTTTCCATCAATATTTATTTATTTATTTATTTATTTTTGCGTTTAACCGTTCTTGTGTTTTCATTCACAAGAAGTGGTCACATCTAAGTCAAAAAAAAAAAAAAAAAACAAAACAAAACAAAAGGACTAGTCAAGCTAGAACCAAATATAAAAGTAGAAAAACTAACCTGCACGATTGGATAGCAGTTTAAAGTTATTGTAAATGACAGGTGACCAAACTTACTTCCTGAAAGAAGCAACTGAGATGGACCATTAGTTTTCTTTATTCTGTTCATAATAGTTTGATACAAAAACACATCTATGGATGCCCCAAATGGGTTTCTCTCAACTAAGTTAAGCACACAAAAACCTGTGCAATAATACTTCAAAACTATCTTGGATCAAGCGGATGCAGTTAACCAAAGTATCCAAAAAGCAAACCAGGCTAAAAAAAAAAACAAAGAACAGGAGGCACAAAAGGAGAAAACATACACAGCAGCTACTATTCTGTGACATTTAGGTCCAAAAAAGTGAGCTATATACTTTCTTAGTCGTAGGTAAAAGTCAATAATTTAGATCATGACCAAGTTATACTGTGAGTGAACGTGTTGAAAGTATGGTTTGATAGGCCATTCTAAAAAAATATACCTTCCTTGAGGAAATAAAATTGTACAAACAACATTCTAAAGTGGAAATTGACTTGATTGCACTCTTAGACCACTTTTTGTCCATAAAGTAAAAAACCTACTAGACCACTCGAGTCACATAGCTCCAAAGTAGCCCAACATAGTCATCTTTGGGGGTTGAAATTTTCAAATTTGCCTTGAACATCAATGTATCAATTTGACAATAAAGTGGATCAGAACAACTTTAATAACTTTAATAGAGAATTCTGCTACAGTGATTGGACACAAACTTTTCCCTCCACCCAGAAACGTTCCAAATGCACTTGCAAATTTTGCTGTAATGATAGTGGTCAACTTTTGATGCCTGATGATAGTGATCAAAGCTAAACAAATTGAATTCTCATATGCGCTCACAGTAAGACAGATGGAGAAATGGAAGATTTACAATGACTGGATGTACTCCTACAGGAAAAAAAAAAAAAAAGTACCTTCAAAATCAATCAAAAACAGTGAGTGAGGGAGAGAGCAAGAGATTTCATCAGCAAATTTTGTGAAAATTCTGTAAAGTTAAAACAATAGAGGGGGTCAAAAACAGAGAATTCGCCAGATATTGTTGCCAACTCTCAAAGATGAAAATTCTCCGGAGTGATTTTATTTACAATCATACAACAGAACAGGCAAACCCAAAAAAGGGAAGAAAAGAAGAGTAAATTATTTAAAATCAGAAGAAAGAACTCATAAGAAGTGAGGCTTTACCATATTTCATGAAAAGAGAGATCAAATTATACAATTGGACCAACAATATATGTCTCTCGCTCTGAAAATCCAAAACCCATCGTCAATCCCGCTGCCTTGCCCATCTTCAAGAAGAAGAACCTGAAACTTTTGGTGAGGTCACTGGAAAAAGTGGCAATAACTGTGGCTCTGAATCTCTAGGAGTGGACATGGGCGACGGAAGCAACTTAAACCCTTTCTCTGCTCTTGCTCTTTCCTCCTCTGACGATGAATTCCCCAAAGATGGCGAGTTCCTGTTAAAAGGGTCTTCGTTTAATGGAGTTACAGGGCTAAGAGTCAACCTAGGGAAGTCAAGCAAGCTCGGGGACATGATCTCAGGCTTATTTCTAGGAGAAAATCCTTTAATTGAGTTGTTATTTGCGAAACTAGGCAACAAAGTGTTGATCACGAGACTATTCTTAAGATTGCTGTTTCTTCTCTCGTAGAGCCTGAAACTACTGTTTTGCTTTTTTGGCGTGCTCTTGATGGGTGGGATGGTGAAGTTTCTTGATACTGGCGGAGTTGGGGTTGGATCTTGGGAGGTTGTTATTCTTGAGGAGGAGGAGGAGGAGGAGGAGGAGGCGGACGACGCTTGTTTTGCTGTTTCAGTTGACCCAGTGAGCATTTGGACAACTTGCTTGAAAGTGGAGGTGTCTGCCTGGACAAAGGTTGTTGGGTAAGGGTTGGTGTCAGATCTGGAGATGGGTATTGGGGTAAGTGGTGGGGTGTGGATTTGGGCGCCATTGTTGCTTCCACTGCTGTGTGGGGAGTTAATTGGAGATGGGTTTTTGGTTTCTTGAGCTCTTGCTGTGTTTTCCATTGATATGGCTCCAACTCAAGCTCCCCTCCTTCAACACCAACAGCACACAAACCACAAACCACCAGGAGAAAGAAAGGCGTGAAATTTTAGGTGTGGATATGGGTGGAGATGAGCGTGTGAAAAACTAGGCTTGGTGAGAGAAGGGAGTTGGCTAGAAACTTAAAAAAAAAAAAAAAACTCTTTTCTTTAAACAACTTCGCTTATTCTCTCCAACGTTTTTGTTTTTCCTTGTACTTGGTACCACCACCAACACATTTCTTCTCTCTCTCTCTCTCTCTCTCTCCCCCTCTATATGGGCTGAATTTCTATGTTTTTTCCTGGTGGGGTTGGCGGCAGAAAATGCCCACTACTTCGGGATTATAAAGATTGGTTGTACTTGGAATTTTTGGCCAACAGTACTTTTGCACCAGTCGCAAGTCATTTTTTTTATTATATATTTTTCTTTCTTTCTTTTTTTTCTTCTTTTTCTTTCAAAGGGAATCAATGTGAGCATAAATTAGGTACATTTATTAGTGGTTTTTTTTTTTTTAAAAAAAAAAAAATAAATATATATATATATATATATATATATATATATATATAAAATATGGGTGTGTGCTGCAAGTGAGTGTTGTGTGTGGGCGTGAAACTGGCATCCACTTCAGAGCCCTCTGACTGCAAATATTGAAAGTGTGATGGGATTGGAAAGATGATGGCAACATTTGATGACAAAACTAAATGCATCTGCACATTATTTACTTACGGCAAAAATGCCATTCCTTCAGTAGATGATGACGATGAATCGTGAAATCCAAGGCGCGTGCCCCACGCTCCCATCAAATTGAGGTAGGTAAGAAATGAATAACCTTGTGTCCAAGTTCATCATCTTGCATATATATATATATATATATAATAATTAATAATTAATAATTAATAATTACAATAATATTGGGTCCATTTCTTCGTCTACTCCTTTTTAACGTTTTCATAGCATTTTATGATTTTTATTTTTATTTTTTTTTCAAAGGGTAAGTCAGTCAGGCTAGTGAATAACCAAATTATTAGGCTTTTGGAAAATCAGTCGCTAACCTCAAATTGATGCAAATAAGAATGGTATCAAATTATAAAAATATCAAAAAAATAAATAAATTTTCGTTAGTTTATATCGTTACATGTTAAAAGCGGCTCTTCTATCTATGTGGAACTGAAATAATTTTACCAACGAAGTCATTAATTATTTGATTTGGTCAATGTGGATCAGTGTTTTCCAATTTTTCCACGCATGATCATGAACTTTGTAAAATTATTATTAATGTGAGAAATTATTAATTTTCTGATTGAATGCTGCTGACATACCCCTGATGTGGGGATCCACCAATGGTTTACCCTTTATCGCACGCAACCCTTCTCTCTCTCTCTGTGGCGCACGGTTTTGCCTTTTTTTTTTTTTTTTTCTGCAAGCAATCAATCAATAGATTCTATTTCTATGTATTGCATTACACGTCTCAATTTAAAATATATTAATATATTAAATTTATAAATTATTTTTATATAATATAAAATCACACGCACATACACACACACACACATATATATATATATATATATTTATTTATTTATTTATTTATTTATTTATTTAAAATTTTAATAAATTTTTTTAGTGTAAGTCCTTTTTACATTAAATTCACTTTTTTTTTTTTCTGAACATATCAAAAGCATGTTAGTACTCCACTAAATTTATTCGCCGACTATCCTTATTTGGTCTAATCCCATACTATGCGTTAGTCAATATTTTAAGAATCATATTGAAAGTAGGTATATGACCACCATTTTTTCTTTGTTCTTCCGTATTAGCTCGCCTGATCTCAGAGCATTTGTTTGATAATATTTTAAGAGTTACATCATTCACTCTTCTTCACTTCTTCCATAATCATGTTTTACTATTCTACTTGAACTTTGTTCTTTTGTAAGTGTAATTGAATTTTTTTTTCCTTTTCTTTTATTTTATAGGAGGAGCGGCACCAATAGAAAACGTGTATTGTTTATACGCATTTTTTTTAATTAAAATGTTAATTTTGATATCATTTGTTGATTATAATAAAATTAATTCTTAAACTAGCATTTTTTGTGGTTTTTTTTTCCCTTTGTTTAGGAGGATTTTTCACATCAAATTGATGTCTTCTGGATTACTTAAGTTATTACATTTATTATTTAATCCGCTCCTAACAATTTCCAATAAACAGGGGAAATTTTCTGTGAAATTTATACCCTTTTCTCAATATCTGGGGTGACTTCTGACCTCTCTCACAAGCATCACCGGCCAATCCCTCTGTCTCCAAGCTTGATCGCCAACAATGGCTCTTCAAACTTTTTTTTTTTTTTTTTGTAATATTAACTGGGAATCTTTTGAGTGTAAAAGGGTTCTCCAGACGAGAATGTCGCTTGAAATCTGACCTAATTGATCCCAAATGAACTCACTGTCGCATGGAATAGCACGACTGTAAAAAAGGAATGCACAAGAAGAGAGAAAATGCATGGAAGGAAGAAGAGAGAATTATCAAGTATGAGAATGAAGAGAACGAAAGTGCAAGTTGAGTCTAGTCAAACGAGACATCTTAAATTACATCAATATTGAAGAAATAAATTAAAAAACTAATGTTACTCTTCACAATAAAATTTATAAACTAAATAATATAAAATTATTAAATAAATAACATAAGTCAATGAAGATAATTTTTTTATTCAAACAATATTTATCTCACAACAACAAAAACTATAAAGTTAAAAATGGACACGACACTGACTCAAAAAGAATATTATTATTTATTAACTAATGGTTATCCTACACGAACGCCTTTTTTAAGAACGTTGCTTACCTAATTTAGACATACCAACCTATTTTAATGAGATCAAACAGTTAGTCAGTCACTGATCCGCTTATCGTGGTCTCACAGATGTGTCATGTTAGCATTTAACAAAGTAAACTAACAAAGGTTTCCAAATTTACATTTTTAGAAACTTTATTGATCTTATTTGGACGAATTGAAATTTACGGGCCTATTTTGACAAAATCAAATACTTGGTGGCCTAATATGGAATATATATCGCTTTATATAGTTCATAACTTTTGATTTGCAAATAATTGAGGTTAAATTAACTAGTATTTAACAAAACAAGATTTTAAAAATTTTATGTGTTGTTTTGAAATTTAGTTTCATTCTTAGTTATTTTTATCCATGATATAAAATGTAATATGATTTGCTTAATCATTTTTTCTACCATTGAATGGGATAGTCCGCATATATCCAATACTATGGAATTCCCTTAATCCATACAATTTACATTTATCAATTATTTAAAATTTGCTCCGATTTTAAAAATTTGAATTAATAAAATAATTGTTGATTCCAATCCAAAAAATATAATCGTGGTTAATGCAAAAAATGAATTTTTTCTTTCTTTGTTAATGCTATTATGTTCATAGAAAGACTAAGTGCACTCAGCCACCTTGTCACATTCTTGAGCGCAAGATCTCTCTTTGCCTTTTCGCAAATACAAATTTCAGGACGAACACAAAGAAAAGAAACGAAAGCACTCAATTCACCAGCTAAAAGCAAATTGTATCCTTCTCCATTGTTAATTCAATCAAATTTCTTTGTTTTTTTTTTTTCCATAAAATAAGAAGTTAACTTTGAACTGTCATGATATATCTCTGGCAGCTAGCCATCATGCAAACCGAAGGTTAAGAAGTTCTTCCAACAGATAGTTGAAAAAGGAACAACCTCTTAATCTCGCATTGCACATTTTAGCTAGGTTTTCACAATACAACCACTAGCAGTTTATGAGAAGATAAGATAAGTTACCTATATTGAAAAGAAAGTGAGTTGAGCCACCATTTGAAAAAGAAAAAAGAAAAAAGAAAAAAAAGCAACGCTGCAGTAACATTGTAACAACCCCTTTTTTGTAGTAAGGTGATATTTCAAAATTTGTGACATCAGTTGGTGATTCAATTACTCTGCATAATTGTGATCCTACACCAATTGATCTTACATCTCTGTGACATACAATGAACTAATGAAGGCACATTCTAGATAATTGAAAATGCATGCATGTTCATAATTCCAACCAAACTATCTCGATCTGTCATGACCATAAAGATGATTAGAACATTCTCTCTTTTTTTTTTTTTTTGAAGAAAAAATAATTCTTTTGTGGGGGTGAATATGTTCGATTCAAATCATGGGGAAGAAAAACAAAGAACATATTCCAGTTTTTATCATCAAATAAAAGTTTTAAAATGTTGGTCCGTATCTGCATTAGCAAGATTCTTAATTATGGTTGACAAACATGTGGAATGTAGAAGAATAAAGAAGAATCAAATTCTCCTTTATGTTGGAAAGACAAGAAGGAAGAAACAAAATTGTGTAGGCAACAAAGAAGAAAGGATGGTGGGGGACCAAAGTTCCATCAAACACATTTGCTGCTCTAAAAGGGATCATATTCTTTCATGACCAAAATTATCATGTCCGGTTTGTCAATGCCCTAACAAATTCCATTTACAATGCAAAAGTCATTAATTAGCTTTAAGTCAGTACCAACTTGAGAAAATCACAACCATGAAATCGCTAAATAAAGTTAGCTACTTCAACATAGATCAACATATATAGTACTATAAAAATGAAGTAATTAGAAGAGAACTATTAGTTAATTGTGCCATGCAAGTTGATTTAACTCTTCAACTAATAAATAATATACACGGTTATGTTTAGGTAGTTAGCCGAAAATTTTAGACCCCACAAAAGAGAGAGGGAGGGGGGGGGGAAATGGAGATGTAGAAAGAAAGAATGGTCGAGTGCAGCCTCAAGCGGATGTGTAAGTGGTTTATCCACAGGTAGGTCCAGGGTATATAAGTAAGAATGATCACGTTGATAGCCAAAGTTTAAATAATTATTATGTGATCTTTCACCATATTGGATGCATATTAAGTTCATTATGTATCGAATGAGAATGACTGACTGGCTTTCCCCGGCCCGGCATACAGATGATATTTCCACGTCAAATGCTCATGAATGAATGTTCATTTCGCTTTGCCAATGCAGTACCTGGTTAATTCTCGTCATGTTATTGTTGCTAAGCAAGTTGAAAATGGGACATTTGGGTTTGGAGATCACTCTCAATGCGTTTTCTTCTGTTTTTTTGGCCTTTTTGACAACTGCTTTTTGTTGCCAAGCAATACGCATCTCCAAATATTCGAGCAAAGCTTTGGAACGAATAGGTGAAGAAGAGCTCTCGTGGGTTGGCCTTGGAGAGTGTTAGAAATTATGGAGATGGAGGTGGTTATCCATGAATATCTATCTCCAAACTATACCAAACAGACCGATTACCGTCTTTACGAACACCTCGCGATCGAAGCGATATCACAATATCGAATGGCCCCTATTTTCTGCAACCCAAAGCGAGACATGGAGTAATCCGTGTCGTGTAGCTGTCTTTTTTTTTTTTTTTTTTTTTTGCATACAACTCACAGATACATAAATCACTCATGCAACCCAAAACATATATTTAAGGATTTAAGTAAGGGCATCAAAAGCCAAATTTTGTTAGAACACTTTAAACTAATCTCTTGTACAACATCCAATCTACGCCCAAAAGGACCCAAACAATAGTTGAGCCCTACTCAAGACCATGATAAAATTTTGATCGGACTAATTATTTTATATCAATTGAATAATTTTAACAAATACACCAAAGAAGATCTTGAAAGTTATAAAAAAAAAAAGAAGAAGAAGATCTTATAAAGTCACATTAATACTTCATTCATGATATCGATAATAAAATATAAAAAGTCCAGCTGTTTTTATTTTTTAATCTTAATAATGTAATTAATTTGTAAATATTTTAACTTTATCATATAGATCTATTAGTATATATTTGAAAGTTTATTATTTTAAATTTTTTTTATTGGCACGAAAAGTTATTTTTACCCATTAGGCTAGTGCAATTATATACACGCTATTATTATGTAATAATCTAACTTGATATTTGAAAAATGCATATATTTTGCACAGGTTATAAAACCATTCAAATAGAAAAATTTTACTTTTAATGGGTTTGAGTGACTGTGTTTCGCTCACTATATCAATTCGAGTTCGACAACACTTTGCTCCGGTAAACTAAGAAAGAAAGGCTCAAAAAATGATTCAATGTGCATTTCTCTAACAGCACATTAGTCGTTTTGGTCATCTATTATCAACACTAATTTAATTTTCTCATACTTTTACTACTTAATCAGCCGGCCTGACTAATTTCTTGAACAATTAGTGAAAATATTAGCCAGGTGGCCTTTAATAAGTCTTAAATCGGGTATATTGACAACGTATGTCATAATCATAGTTTGATTTTTTTTTTTTATTGCTGCCGGCAGAGCTTTAGACTTTTTTTTTTTTTTTTTTGGTTTTTGTTTTCCCAATTGATACGTACGGCCGCTAATGTTGAACTCAATTTGTAATGTTCCTCGTCCAAAAGTAGGATGACCAATCTAGCTTATCATGCCGGTAAAGTTAGCCATTTAATACTCAGCATGACGGGAAGAAGTTTGCTTAATTAGTGAAGTCACCTAAGATTGTCAACTGAACAATAGAAATAGTTATTTTTATTTTTATAAATTATACGTATTTTTTTAAAAGATTAAAATTTGAAATTTTTTGAAAATAGAACTATGAGTTCTTAATTACTAAGATATTCTATACGCTCGTTCAATTTTTGAAATGCTTTGTTTGGAAAAAGAAATTATAAAGAAAAAAAAAATATATATATATTCTATAAGCTTGATCTTCAATGAACTTGCGTAATAGGTTACAAAGTAAAATGCGATTGATGGTTTATATATATATATGTTTGTAAGATTTGTGCTGTGCATTTTCAACAATTTTTGTGGGGAAGGCTATTATGAAGGCCAAACTAGGCATTTAATTAAGTTTAAATATAACAATATCTTCTCCAAGAAATAAAGCACATAATCAAACAGCTGTTCTTTGTGGCAAGAAATTTTGGAAAGCACATTTTCTGGGCAATGCACACGCTATTTCCATCTTGGAAATTTACAGTGGGATTGGCATGATAGTAGAGAGAGGGCTGAAACCAGTAGGCAAAACACAAAAGGGGAAAGGGAAATGTTGGTGAGTTCTTGAGAAGTGGTGTTTTCGTTGGGAACCAGGAACAATCTATTTTAATTTACGTTTTTTTTTTTAGTTAGTCAAAATAATTTAATATAAAAATAAAAAAATAAATGTTTGATGGGGCCAAAATTGAAGAGCACCTTTGACTCTTTGGCCTAGTTGTCTGTGACTGTAGTCCAAGATGGGAGGTGGGGGGGGGGTGTGATGATGCTTAAAAGTGGCGGTTTGAAGTCAAAGCTGCTTTTGGCCTACTTTTTTTTTTTTTGTATTATTATTATTATTAGAAGGCTTTATACAATGCCAGTTTATATATATATTAAATTAAAATTTTAATTATTAAAATATTCTATAAAAAAGTAATCAACCATAATGGCGGTTCATCAATATTCTTTTGAGAAGGTAATTGACAAAATTAATCAAAACTTATCGTTTAGGATTATTTTAATAATTAAGAACTTAAATTTTTAATAATCCCACCCAACAATATTAATCAATGACTACCGGTGCATTAAAAATTTGTGGACGATGCAATCGCTGTTGTTAAAAATTAAAAAAAATAATAAAAAAATCGGAAGCATACAAAACTTAAAGGTTTAATGTTCTGTTTAGTTTCGGTGACAGTTGACCACTAACGCATCTGAAACAACAGTTAATCATAAACAGTTGATAATTGAAACTTTCTTTTTTTTTTTTTCAACTTTGTTACCTTTGATAGCTACTGCCGCTAATTGTGTTTGGTAAATGTGATAAAGGGCCTAAAAGCCAAAAAGAAAAGATGCGAAATCTGAGCATGATATAAACACAAATTCGTCATTACAATTAATTATTATATAAAAAATATATTAATTATAATTAATGATTATAATAAATTTATATTAATTTCGTATTTGAAACTTTCTTTCCCATAAGCAAACAACCAGTGAATGAACGAATGACCATCCGCTCAATCAATCAATGATATGTCCCACGTCGATTTTGAAGGGATTTTTTGAGCTGATTATAAGGATTATAAGGATTGGGTTTATTTTCATTGTTGAGTTAATTTTTATAGTAAAATTAAGATTTAATTCTTTATCAAGTGATATTAGAGGCAAACCTAGTAAGATCGGTAAACGCATGTGTAAAGATTTTCTGTTACTGCATCGATCCCGACTAAAACAGTATAAAACGTACAGTTTAAAGGTATTAGAAATGATGTGTCACGCGTCGCTTCAATTCCTTATCAATCAAAGAACCTCGAAGCGTAATATAATAATACAAGGATAGATAGCTCGGATTAACAGCCGGGTCGAGGCCCCTGGCTGGCTGGCGGGCGGTGGGAGGGACATTTTGGAGAGGGTAGGGCGTGGGGGACGACCTTACATCCCATGTTAAAAGTGTCCATGTGCAGGCAGTTTGAGTTACTCGGAACAGGCGGTGCCGGCATTGTACTTGTAATCGCTGTCTTTCTCCATTTTTCCAGTTTCGTCTTATTTTGAACTTTCCAGTTCAGAAATATTTATCGTGAAGATGAATGGCATCCCATCCCAGGAAGGAAGATACAATGCTGCCTTTCTTGCCTTCTTTTCCCTGAAAATTTTCTGTCCCAGATGATAAGTCTTAATTCATGTATTTGATTTTCATATCTATGTAATATAAGTTAACCTGTTTACAATATGATGATAAAGTAAGCCAACTGAAGTCCCACCCTACCTTCCCATTCGCCATTATCAAGGATAATAAATCAATTTGGGCCTAACTTGGGAGTTAGAATCGTTTATTGTTGGTTAGTATTATTAAAATTCTTTAGTATATAGTTTCGTTTATTGTTGGTTAGTATTTTTATAATTGGAGATTGTGGGTATGGCCTCATCACGTAACCTAATGGGCTTGTGCGACGAACATCTTTATGAATTTTATCATTTACAACAAAACTTATCTAATTAAATAATAAATTTATAAATTTAATATTAGATGTCAACTCACAGATTCAAAATATGAAATGAATTAAAATTTTTTAATTATATAATTTATATATTTATATTTAAAATTTTAATAAATTACACTTAAAATACATAATTATCTTTTTGAACCATTTATTGTAAATTTGAGTAGAGAAATATAAATATTTGAAAGAAACTAGAATAATTCATTTCTTATTCTTTTAGCTATGGTATAATCACAGAATACTAGGTACGAAGAAATGCATCAAATGGTCAGTGACATCTAAGTGCAATTTAGAAAATCAGAGCACACCAGCACAAGCATGTGTTGTTGAGATTGCCAATGAAACAACTCTTCAAATTAAAAATAAAAAAAAAAAAAGAAGCAAGTAACATGAATCCAGTGTGTAAATGTTGTATTGACTATTGAATGTACCTGCTCAGATGATGCTAATGAATCGCAGAAGACCAGGAAACTCACCAAGGGGTTAAGAATTCAGAGTTCAAAGCCGATGTCTCGCGCCTTGCTCAGCAATGTATCAGTAAGCTTGATCTTGAACCACCATCCCCATTTCCGAATTGTAGATCGCTACCATTTTGAATCTTAAAGGTTCATCATTTATGCTATTTCCTGCCATTCTTGAGGCCCTCGTTCCTTGCTCTTTCTTTGTCCCACCACCTACAAGATCAACAAGTTTCTTATTTTGATATGAAAATAAGACAATTTTTTCATACCAAAAATATCTTAATAGATATTATCTTTTTAGTGGATCAACAAATTTTAAATATAAAAATATCTAATAGATACTACTTTTTTATAAATCAACAGACATAGGTTTTAAAATTCAAATGACTTTATTTGAATCTATATGAACTTATATTTGCAGTAAAAGAAAAAAAAATACATAATACAAATAATATATACTAAAGAATTTATATTGAGTTATTATAACAAAAGTATATATATTAAAAACTTATGAATTTTTTTTTTAAAAAAAATGAGTTTTTTAAAATTGTAAAATTGAAAAATTAAGAGTTTGAGAAATATAGTTACATAAATTTGTTATAGAAAAGTTATAACAATATTGTTGTATTTAGTTTCCCTCTTATTGGACAATTTGATAAAAATTTTAAAATTTTGAAGATAGTAATTTTAAGAAAAAGATGTAAAAACAAGAGTTTTAAATTTTTATAAATTATTTTGTCATACTCCTTTTAAATTTAATTTTTTAACAAATTTATACATTTAACAAACTTTTTATCTTAACACGAATTTATTAATTTAAATTTATTTAATTTATTTTTTGTATTAATTAATATTAATATTATTCAAATTACATTAATCTATTTACTTATTATATCATATTTTTATTTACTGTGGCAATTGTCATTTCAATATTTTTTTTTCTTTTTCACACGCATTATATAAACTCGTTTCCTTCGGCAGCTCAATTCACCCCCTAAAGGGTATTTTTGGGACCAACAGAAACTACTCGCCAACTCCCAATGCCATTCACAGAATGCTCCTTTTTCTGTTGTTTTCCTCCACTTCTCAGGGGCAGGATCTGCTGTTTCATCAAGCAAAGGTTCCTTGCCAACAAACAAGAACGAAAGCAAGGTAATAATCTATTGCATTACCCGCAATGAAACTTGCATGAATAGTTCATTTATAAGAATTTACAGAACGGAACGGCCTCATTGGTCACAGGATTGCTAATAGGAGCTGTACGCAACATTGCAGATCAACCAGATGAGCGACATGGGAAGTAGGCCAACTCAGTACTAACTTCATTGCGGCGCTGCTCAAGCAAAGCAAAGGTACTTTTGAGTGCCCTCTTTGCTTCTTTTTTTGAAGCTCAGATTCCAAATAGTCCCTTGGGGCTGCTGAAACCAATATAGCTCCCAAACTTTTCATCATCAAATCCTGCCTTTACACCCAAGGTTAAATGGCGGAGAATTTCTGAGTCTATTTGAGATCTTTGCTTGAGATACTCTTTCACCAAGGTGTCGGCTTGCACTCGAGCAATGATCCACTTCCCGCCATTCACTCGATTCCTGTGTTGTTGAAATACTCATAATCAATCAGGAACAGAGAAACGCCATTAAAGAGTCCGAGTCACCAATGCATTATGACACAGACAAGGTCAATATTTTGTCGACAACCTAAAAACAAATCCGTATGAAGAACTCTTCTGGGAGACGCTCTTTTTAGCCTGGAAAAGGCATAACAAATGAAACATGAACAACCAGCAAAATAGTAAATATTTTAGTTTCTGAAGAGGAACAGGAAAAGCTTCAGTTGATCTGGATCTTAAATTCGTGTACCTTGTCTTACTTGGGCAAGGAAGCAAATAAAAGATGCCAAGGACATGATTCACTTCTTCCATCATGCATTCTACGCCTCCTTCATGGCCACTGCCAATTGACATATAACCCTAGAATCAATTCACAAAGTATTGCAGTGCACACAAATGTCAGTTGATTCAATAGAAAATTATAACAAACAAAGGGTCTTGACCCATTTATAGTAAAGGAGCCAGAGGAATAACGAGGATGCATGCCTACATATTCCAAGTTTAGAGCTGTCCAAGAGTTCAATCCTCAGCGTATTCATGAGCCTTAGAGCAACATTTTAGCAATAAAGTTAATTGATTCAATATAACGTTCCAGCAAACGCAGAAGGCCCTCTCCGCGTTTAGGGTGAGGGAGGCAATAGGGTAATGGAGATGCATGACTGTCTATTCCAAAGCCACTGTTGTGCAAGTCTTCTATCCTTGACCCGTTCATGAGACTTACAGAAACATTCTTGCTTGAAACAGGTTTTCCCGAGAATCAGAGTTTGAGAATCGTCATCATTCATTTGAAATTAAATTACCTGCTGAGCTCGTGTCAATGGATCTTGTGAATCGCATAAATGGCAAATCCACCATTTCATGGCAGAGAGTACTCTTGGACTCAGTCCAGTTCAAAATTACTCCAAACCCAAACTGAGCATACAAAAAAAAAAAAAACAAGATTTCAACAAATTTCAAGAAAATTCACTGACAAAAGATTTTTAAAAAATTTAAAAATAAAAGGGGCTGAAAATAAAGATACCCCGGTATCCAACTCAATTTAAATTTGAGGTTCACATCTCATTGAGTACTAAAACCAAGCAAACATGCTCATATCGGCATCCGCTGGGAGTGCTTTAGGCAGCACCCTTGAAATTTAATTACAGTAAAATTTCGGAAATAAAAAAAAAATACATAACCAAACCTATATAATTCTCCCTGGCTAAGCATTTTTCTAACTAACCGAGCTACAAGTGAAGCAACATGATAACTTGTGAGCCTGCAAGTCTATCCATCCACAGGACGTACAGAACAAGAATGTGCAAAAAAATGACTAGCTCTGCAAATGCAGAACTAGCCACTGACATGGTCACCAAGTAAAAAAATGTCCATATTTTGTTCTGCTCAAACTTCAGTTTCTATTTCTTCAGAGTAGATAGAAGTACGTGAGTGCAAGAAGCACAAGAACAAACAAAACCATGGGAGCAGCCCACATCCAATAGTTAGTTGACTTTTTCCGCCTCAAGATGGCTTTTGGAAGCGAATCTGGGCCGGCCCTTGGTCGATTCCTGTGCCTGACAGCAGTCTCCTTTCGAATTCTTTCTTTCAATGGCACTGGAGCCTCATCCTTCACCCTGAAATTTTCAGGTTCTGCTATAACAGCTTCAGCTTGTTCCACAGGCTCAGGGTCAGTAGCAGGTGTCAAAGCTGCAGCCTTCTTCCTCAACTTCTTTTCCCGCTCCTGTGGAACATCAAAAAGATCTTTTAGTTTCAAACTAGATATTAGTAAGTAATGATCAGCAACTAATAGCATAGACCAGAATATTTCCTTGAGCTTTTTCTCAGCTTCCTTTTGTGCTCTTATTGCTGCTTTAGCCGCAGCTTTCTCAGCCAACTTTTTCTTCCTCTCAAGAGCCTGCTTAGCCTTTTCTATTTCTTCTTCCCTTCTAAGCTCCTTCAGCTTTGCTTCATCAACTTCCTTCACCACAGGAGAAGGGCTCTTTTCCTGCTTTTCTGGGCTGTTGATCTGCTGGTCAGCTGAATCAACATCCCCCAGAGTGGTCTTGGAATCAGTTTTACTGATTTCTTTCTGGACCTTTTTTGGGGTTGACATATCCTTTGGTGTAGTGGGTTTCAGCTCTTCCTTCGGTCGTTTTATACTTGACTTTACAATTGGATCTGCTTCAGAGGGTATAAGTGCCTCGTCTGCCACTAATGGCTTCTCATCAGGGTTCCTCATTCGTCCATCCCTACTCAATTGTCGGCTGTCAAGGGATGGCAAAATTCTTTTTTCATAGTCATCCCTAAAGGCCTTGTCATTGTTCCAAAGAGACATAAACTTCTCAACCTAATTAAGAATACCAGTGTAATAGATCAGACTGCAGGAGCAAATAATTAAATGGCAAAATATGTTGTTCCAAAGAATAAAAACGTAAATGTTAACAAACCTCTCTGTAGGTAAATTCCTCAAGAGCCTTCACATCCTTCTCCGCAGCAAGCTTTTTGGCATCAGTTATAGTCGCACGGCTTCGGTAGAAGCGAGCATTCTGACAAAAGCAATATGAATTTTGATTGGGACACATACAAATAGTTATCACATATTTAGGCCAAAATGAACCTCATATAAAAAAAAGCTTGGAAGTCAAAATAAATACTTGTGTGTGCTTATGGTTGCTCAGCTCATGGCAAGGAAAAATGCTGTCTACTGGTCTCTGATGCTAGAAGATAGAGGGTAAGTTTGTAAATGATGAAGCAGACGACTGATGACTGAGTTTGCACCCAGTGTTCTTTTGTATTACGGGCTCTATAGAGTGGACTGCTATATAATATCATAACACCTATATATTAATAAAAGAGACACTTCTCATAGTCTTGGGTGCATCTTTAAAACTCCACATGTGTGGAGCTCACTTTCTGCCTACATCATTAACAGAACAGATAAGCACTATGGCCTGCACATGTCAGACGCTGAAATTCTGAAGCTCATTTTGTCCACAACACACCAGAGGGAAAGTATAAGCAAGCATTCACTTGCTATCTTTTGCTTCTAACCACACATCAGCTGCAAGAAAACCTATTCCCATTCATGTGGTACAGGAATTTGCCTTCACAACTACAAAAATGATGTCTACTTGGGCATATATTCTTTCATTGACTCTTAGATGGGTTGATATATTAAGAATGGAATGAAAATCTTAACAATTTACAAAGTTCTTTTACACAGATCATAATAGAAAAAGTTAGCAGAGACTATTCCAATTTGAAAATGCTGAAGCCATCTGGAATGGACTCAACTAGAACAACATATCTCTAATCCTAGATACTGTGCTCATGTACATGCTTCCCTGCCAAAACACACAAAAATTCTATTGGAAAGATCTTAGGCATATGCAAGTTTCTACACAAGGATTACCTAGAACTTAATGATGGAGGGAAGAGAACAGTGGAGAAGAAATTCTTTAATATTTTCCATATAGAAACACATGATACGACAGGACAACCTATGCTGTATCAATCACATGCTTCAACATGAGTTCCTCTAAACAAAGTGGTGCACCGACAGACATGCACAAACACTTGTGGGTGGCCAATGCACATCTTAAATATGTAACAGCTATTAGAAAGGAGAAAAAAAAGACGTACATTTTCATCACGCTGTGACCTTAGTTTTTTAATTTTTTCAAAAACTCCATCCCTCTCATTAGTAGCAGTCTGCAGCTCATCCTGTAAGTGTTTAATTTCTTCCTTTAGGCCCTTGATTTTTTCAAAAAGCTCTTGTTTCTCCTTCTTTATTCCATCCAAATCAACTCCCATAAGCTACAATAGCACAACAGAAGCAAGTTATTGTCATGTGCTTCATGATAGCAAACATTTGTCATGTCATGACCTAATAAAAGTTGAATGTTTGTAACATCAATTTTTACCTTGACATGGTCTTCAATGGCTTCTTTCTGAACCAATGAATCCTGAAGCTCTGCAAGCCTTTTAGCATTTTCAATCACTTTTTTCCTTGTGCCCTCAAGATGTTTGATGTCTTTAAGTATTTGCTTCTCCTCTGTCAATGAGATGCTCTCATGTTGTATGCGATACTGCAAGCTGTAGATCTTAAGTAATAAACACCAAGGCAATTAGTAGGCAGCATAAATACAAATGTCTGCAGCAAAAAATGGAGAGACAGGATAGATTTCAATATCAAATAAACTAACATTCATAACATACAAGGTCATTCAGCTCTTCCTCAGACGAACATAAACCATAACGACCACCACCACTGGCAATGCGCAGCTGACCTAATTCCTGCCACAAAGGTTCAATTTCCCTTCTCTTCTCATCCAAAATTGTTTTATACTGACTATTATCATTTTTCAGTTTGCTCAGTTGGTCAACCATCAGCAATTTTTCTGACTGCATGAGAAAGATAACAAATAGAAATTCTGAGGACCAGTATTATATTCAAACACTTCGTTTGTAGAATAGGTATTATATCTAACCGAAGTACCTTATGTCTCCACATATACAGAAATGCACAAGGCTAAATTAAAGGAGTAAGGAAAAAAAGAAGGCCAAAATTTTCCTGTGCGAAGGCCTTGTGCAGTGAGACACCCTTAAAAAAATTGATCACGTTTATCTAGTAGTCAGGTTCCACAATCTTCTCGTATTTGAAACAAAAGGTAAGTGCAAAAGGTGGTCAAAAGGTTTGTTAGACACCTTTATCTACAGATGCTGTTGTACATGATGCTTAGCATGACAATGTGGGGCTTACTATCATAGGAATTTAGCTCTTTATTGTTCTAGCAATCGAGAAAATTATCACTAAGAAGGAGTACGTGGGAAACAGGATGAAATTTAGCAAAATTTACATCTCCCTATAGTGATCATGCAACTAGAGAAGTATATAAGGTAGTTGTGCTTTGAACTTACCCTCACTGCTTTTAATTGTTCCACAATCTCAAGCCTCCTTTGATTCTTCGCCTGAATCTTCTTGTCAGCCAGATCAAGTTCAGCTTTCAATTTTGGATCTTCCAATGGCCGGTACCTTACCAAATAAAAGGAATGGATCTGCTTGGGAGCTGGCCACTCGTCAACGGCATCCTTTGGCACGTTGACATCCACAACACCATTACCGTTACCTTCCTTCTCATGGAAACCAAATTTTATAGGTTGATTAGGTGCCGATTCCTTGTCCATTTTCTCATTTCCCTTCTCGTGCAAAAACGAATTTTCTTTTTCAGTTACGGACTCTGCAGGTGCCTGAGCCATCTCAAATCCCATAACCTCAACGCCCATCGTTCTCAGACAAAAGATAAACCTTCACAAAAAGAAATATCCTGGTAGACAAAGCACAAACCATTTTAATAATCAAAATCCATTTTATGGTACCCTGATGTCTGTGTATTTTTTGCAGGTATCATTGATGAATTTATCAAACAGATCAACAAGTCACTGTTTCTGCTGAACCCGTTAACTAGAACAATAATTAGAATCCTCATTGCAAGGTGAAACAAGCAAAGATCTGCAGTTTCTCAAAATTTCAAGATTAGATCAAACCACCATAAAAATGAATTTGCGAAAAAAAAAAAAAGCTAGAAGTTTGATTCAACAAACAAGCAAGCAAGTAGCTAGAGCCTAGAGGCTTAGCCGATCATCCTAGAAATAAACCAAGTAGGCCCAAAAACAAACAAAAAAATCAAATCAGACGCAAAAGATAATCTATAAAGAGAGAGGTTAAAAAAAATAAACCTGGGAAAACAATTAAGAATCGGCTTCGTTGATTCCCAGAGAAGAAAACAGGAAAAGATGAATTACAGACATAAAAATTTAAGCCCAAGAAGACAATAAATTCAGCAAAACACATCTATATTTACACACGCACACACAAAACTAAATGAAACATGTCCTTGACAAAATCAAGAATCAACCTTTGTTGTTGCAAGTGAGCCCACATAACAAAAAAATTAAAAAAAAACAGGTATGCAAAATACAATCCAAAAAGGAGATCAGAATACAAACAACTACCTAAAAAAAGGACCAAAGGACAGCAAAGACAGCAACGGAGGATTGTTATTATCAAAAGGAGAAAAAATAAAAGCAGAAACAAGGGAAGGAAAGATATAAAAGAGAAGACCCTTTTGACAAAAGGCCTCAAGTTTCGAGTTCTGACAAAAAGCAAAAGAACCAAGGGTCGATCGCAAATTCTCTCTTTATCTCTCTTCTTTTGCTTATATTTTGTATTTTGTATGCCAATAGAACAGCCAGTAGGAACCCTTTTGTCTTATCCCTATTTTCAACGCTGAGAGGGAGACAGAGAGATCAGGAGTGACTGAGCGTATTTATGATGTGTGTCCATTCAGAGAGAGAGAGAGAGAGAGAGAGAGAGTGGAGGGTGAGAGAGATCTACGGGTTATCCTTAATTTCTACAAACAGTTAAAAACCTGGGACTACCGTTTTTATTGTTTAAAATTAAGTAAAGGCTTGATTTTTTATTTTTTAAAAAAATGTTAAGAATATATGAAAAATAAATATAAATTTATAAATTTATTTTATAATTAATTATTATATATAAAAATATATACCAACTGTAATTAATAGTATGGTTATAATTATATATTGGTAAATTTGTATTTAATTTTACATTTTTTTGTTATATCTTTTTTAAGTGGGGGTTTAATCTTTATTTTTTTTTTTAGTTGTGGGAAAAAAGGTTGACGGTTCGACAAATGTTACGTTGAAGAAGCATGATGATTTTGTCAAATGGTTTCTCTCGGAAATTACGTTGGAAATAATGAATTTAATGCAAAATTACACTTTACATGCTACATTAGCAAAAAAATTACAAAAAATAATTGTAATATAACTAATGAAACAAGTTAATCTAGTATTTGAGAAGCTTAGAAAAAGCTTCCTCTTAATCCTAATAACCTATTAATGTTATTCTTAAAAAAGATTATTTATCTTATCATTTACTTTGATTAATTTTTTTAATTAGGTGTGAATTAGGGTTACTGTATACAATTACTATACACACATCTGATCAAAAAATTTAATAATTTCATACGAAATTTTTGTATATATGTAATGAATAAGTCCATTCACTTTTAACTAATTCAATTAGGAAACGTTATCCCTAATTCTAGCTGTTACTTTTTTTTATCAATTTTAATTAGGAAACAACATCTCATTTACCCATTCTTTCCCTAAATACTAAAATCCCCAAATGCACTCTCTCTTCATCTCTACCACCACCACTGTGAAAAGGTCATTTCCTCTATGAAATTTTTTTTGCATTAATTTAAATTGATGGGTTTTGATATTAATAACATTTTCTTTGAGAGGTCTCAGTGAGTTGAACTAATTGCTATGCTTAGTTCTTTACCTTGCTAAAGAATTTTTCTTAATTGGTTTTCCTTTTTTTTGGGGGGGGGGGGTCATGGATTATTATCTTTCAATAATTACGTGTTTATAATAAAAAGTTTACTAAAGTGGATACAACTCCCCATTACCGTTCAAAGAACAATTTGGTGAAATATTGATTAGTTTTGTTAATATAGATATATATACTTTAACGTGTAGCCCAAGTTAACCTATTTGGTTTTTTAAAAAGTAGAAAATAAAAGAGCGATCCTTCCCATTTCGTGCAGTATTAGAACCGTGCAAAAATAGAAAGCAAGGCAAACTCATCGTGGAACTTCGTGGCAATTTGGACCGTTTTTATGCTCTTGATTTAGGTTTGAATTTTCTCGGATAATGTTTTGAGTTTTAGATTTGACATATTAAGGTCAAACGCGATTTCTTAGATGATAACTCAAATCCTTATATTTTATAGGGGATTTAAAGGGAGACGAGGTTTGAATTCTCACCCCCTCTCTCAGGTGCCCTATTCCAATTTATTTTTATATCATCAAAATGAATTTCTTATTCTGAATGAGCGAAAGATATGTCTTCTTATTTATTTATTGCAATGAATAATGCAAAGAGCACATACTGATAAGGGTTAACTTGATATTTTTATTTGTTTTGAGTTTAAATCATGCAGGCAGCACTTTCAAATTCTCATGAAATAAGTAGAATCGCACCAATAGAATTGTGTCAATAACCTAAACTTTGCCTTAAAAAAAAAAAAAAACTTTCAAAATAATTTTAAGGGTATCAAAAATAAAATTTTATGCCAGCATCTATATTTTTTGAAAAGATTTGATACGAAATACATGTATGATTGTAGAAAGAAAAATTTTCAAAATAAAAAAAAAATAAAGCCTAAATAAATTATAAAATTGACATCATATTTTAATTTAAAATTTCAAATTTATAATATTTTTATTTATAAATTATTTTTTATAATATAAAAAAATTTAATTACATAATTCACATTTAATATTTAAATTATTATTATTATTATTATTATTTTAAAATTATTTACATTGTTATGGAAAGTCGTTTCTAATTCTTCCTAGGAAATATTACTTATTAAACTTGAAGTGAAGCTTTGAATTGTATTGGCAAGTACATCGGGAAGGAACTTCCATAGGAATGGGCTCCTCTGTCACGTCTTATCAAATCTCACCCGAATGCTTTTTTTTTTTTTTGAACTTTTTCGGGTAACGTGGGAAAAGCACTGGGATGAACTTACTGTAACTGTTATTACTAGTGTCAGAAAAAGCTGCACATAAATTTAGTTTGTTCCCCGGAGGGAGGGTGGGCTTGGGTTACGTGAAGCCCATGCCATAAATTTATTCCTGCTATGCAAATTTAGTCGGGATTTATCAAGAGAGGTTTGACGAATCTTGGATGCACGTTGAGTACTTCTCTCAGGTCTCATTTTCTTCAAGCTCCTAAGAAACCAAATGCTCCTTCTTCAGTTTTTTCAGCGATTGCTGCTGGCCGGGATGTCTTAAAAGATGGGAATGAGATGGAGTGTGGGAGATGGGAATAATGTCAGCTTCTGGACAGATTGCTGGGCAACTTTTGACAGAGATTGATGGGATTAATCCTAAGTCTTGTGTTAACAGTTGTGTCCTTAATCAGAGCGGTTGGAATTGGGACTTACCGTCTCGAAAGTTACCAACAATTGTAAAACAAATTTTACAAGGAATCTATCTTGTACCCGGGACAGGCCTTTAGGATAAAAGTTGGTCTGGACATCTTGCAACTTTGGCTTATAGCAGATATGTGTGGTTTGTTCGGTTATTGTTTTATGTTTTGTTTTTTTTTTTGGTTATTTATTGCATAAAAAAGAAAAAGAAAACCTGAATGAAAAAGAGTAGTGAGAACTGAAATAAATACACCTGCTAATTGGGCCTAAATTTCCAAGAATTAACTGTGTTTTCTTTTTTTTTTTTTGGCCTTTTTGCTGACACTAAGATCTAAATTTTAGACCTGAAATTAATAACTTACTGTTAAATCTATACGACGAGTTATATATAAAGTGTTGATAAAATAATTATATTTTTAAAAATAAAAAATAAAAAAAAAACAATAGAGTAACCTTCATCTTTTTATATCTAGTTGATATAAAATAGGTTAAATATTATTATGCTTCTAAAATAAGTTGAATACTATTATATTTTACAAAATAATTTTAATTTTTTTAAAAAAATTATAATGATCATATCTTAATAAGTATTAATTAGGCAATAATAATTTACAACTGACACGATATTTTTCTTTTTTATATATATATTTTTTAATACGTTGAGTTTTATTTTCTTGCTATAAAATAGAAAAGCATAGGCGTTATTTGCATTCCTATCATAATTGATTATGCATTATATTATTAAAAAAATAAATTTTATAAATATACGTTTAGTCTACTAAATATCTTAATAAAAATCCAAACTCATGATCTATCTTCTTATCATCTCTGTACTACAACGATTCGTTGTTGGGTTTTAATTTTTACCAAATGACATTTAAAGATGTTTACTTAGTCATGCGACCAAACTAGTCGGATATAGGCTGTGTTCCAAACCTTTCATGGAAAATAAATGTAGAATTCTTCTTTCTGTTCTTTTCATGATCTTAATGATGAAGAAAAGTCCGGGACTTTCGATGTTGGTGGGTTTGAACATCGAGAAGAACACACCTTAACATGGACTCAGGCTTCTTTTTTCTTTTTTCTTTTTTGTTATTAAAAAAAAAAAAAACAGAAATAGCGTTCCTCTTTTAGCTAATTAAAATACATTGGTTCATTGAGGGGAGCTATACCCCCGCGTTGAAATTATGTAAAATCTAGTTGATGCAATAATATCAAACAAAAGTTTTAAGAGACAATGAACAAAAATTAAGGATGCCATAACAATATATATAATATATATTAAATCAAAGGCATTATGCATCAAGTCAAGTCAAGTCTGGTGTCTCAATTAATAAATTTCCGGTGACAAATATTCTGATTAAAAGTTAATTATGGGGCCTGGAAATAAATGTGTCCATTACTTTTCTAACAAAAGTTGGCTTCCACGAGAACCTGAAGAGGGTTATTTTATTTGATGAAAATTTATAGACAGAAAAAATAGATGCGAATGAGATGGATTGACTACTTTTACAACGTCAATTAAGTCTCAAATGTAGCAAATAAGTGGTTCGTCACTGTATCCATGTCCCCTAATTTATTGCCAGCATTCCCATTTCCCACCATGGCAATTCTTTTAAGAGCAATAATAATAATACTTAATATATATATATATATATATATATATATATATATATAAATAAAACAAACAAAAAAAAAAAAGTAGTAAAGTAATTTTTTTGATTTAAAATTTATGATATTCTTTTCGAAGCATCGGCATATGATAATATTTATTGCAATATATACAAGTATAAGAGAGCAAATTTTTTATTTATTTATGATAATAAAATATGTGATCAATTTACTTTTTTACATTTAACAAATATAATTGATTAATTTTTATCCTTTTTAAATTTTAATAAAATATTAATTTTTATAATTTATTTTTATGTATCAATTGACCCTTGAGCATTAAAAATTTTGCCTCTGAATAAGACTGTTTCCGTGCCGTTGAAGTGTGTGGGGGTCATCCGTTGCTTTTTTCCTCCTTGATAATAACCACAAACAATGCCAATGCAACTAACCCACCACCACCGCGTCGTCCATGGCATCGCAAGTCCAGAAGGAATCACACATACTATCATTAATTACAACAACACACTATCATTTTTTCAGTATTAGATTTATGGACCATTTGCTTTAAGTTGATCAATCTATACTATTAAATATTAATTATAATTAATCGATTATTTATCAAAAAAATATCAAACTAGTTTATTATATATAAAATAATAAAATTGTATTTAATTTTTATATCTAATTTTTTAGTTTATATATATATATATATATGATATCTCTATCTATAACATAACAGAAACTCCTAAACCTTAGGGAGAGAAGAGGCAGATCACATAGAGTCTTTTGACCAGCAAGTGTTAAACAAACTGAAGTCAAAACTAAAACCAAGTCCTGCGTTCACCTCCTCTTTAATCTTCATACATTACGCGAGAGGGACACCGAAGTACAAGCTGGCCAAGAGATTCCTCCTAATAGACTCTTTTCATTTGTTTGAACATGGGATAAGTTGGTTGAATAATAAACATAATAATTCAAGCAATTATATGTGAAAATTTCTTTCAAAGTAAAGAGAAAAAATTATGGTAATTATATTAACTAAAATAAATAAATTCAATTTAAATAAACAAGAGATTAAATGAATTAATTAACAAAAAAATGTTCTATTAACAATAATTTAATAATCAAATTTTAAAACAATAATTTAATTGTTCATAATAAAATTTTAGATGTCAATTTCATCTTAATTGATATTTATTATCAAAAATATTACAATAAATAATAAAATATTATTAGAAATAAGTGATTACTATTTTGATATAAAAACTTAATCTTATTAAATCATTGAGAATTAAAAAATATATGTTTTCTAAAACAAATTCATTGAAAGTATTTACGTAACAATACTAACATTTTTTTTTGATACGATAGGATTTACCTAACAATACCAACATACCCAATCCATCTCTTTCTTTTTCCCCTTCAAATATCTATAATATTGGTTCAATGGGTTCATGAATAATGGTTTTGATTTCTCTCTTAGCTTGTTTCCACAGAAAGCCAGAAAGAAAAAAACAAAAAAACCAGCTCTTGAACTTTTCTTTATCAAAAGGTAACAGCTTTTTCAGATTTGTTTTCGTTTACCTTCTAACAAGACATTGCTGCTATTTACATTTTTTTTTTTGGTTCAGTTTTGCATTTTTTGTTTTATTTTGATTTTCCATATTTTGATGATTTAAGTCTTCAATTTCAAGATTCGGGTTTTGTGTCTTATGACTTGTTTCTTTATTGGGGCGGCAGCTGATGTGGCTTTCCTTTTTCTACTCTGACGATGTTTCTCGAGAGATTTTTCCAAGATTTGGAATTTGTACAGATCAATTATCATCTTGTCCTTGTCAATGCCTTTCTTTTAAGTTGGATTACCCATTTTTATTGGCAATGAAAATTGAACTGATTGTTTTTCTTTTGTTTTATTGATGCTTATTCAGTCTCTTATGATTACGTGTTTTTGTCTATCTCTCATTCCTTCCTCTCTCTCCCTCTCTCTCTTTCTCTCCATGGTTATAATATCAAGGTGGAGTGTCCTTTACCGTTTATCAGATTATTCATTTTGTGATTCGTCTAAACATATACACAAAGCTTCAAGTTCTTTGTTAAATGGAAGTTAGGACAATAAAACATTGTTCTTACATATTCTTTTGTTGCCGGCAGCCGTACGAATTTAGATAGCTCTCTGAATAAAGTCTCTAAATCATTAGTATGTTGGGTATAAGTAGATTTTGTTTATTATTGAATTCCCATATCTTGGTTTGTCCAGTTGGTGAGTAAATAAGCAAACTTTGGAATGTGAAGATCGCTCATTGGAACCAATGATAAGCTCTTTCAGTGGGGTCGCTAAACATGGAGAAGAAATGGGTTTTCCCTCTTGTCATAAGCTCCCTCATATGTGTATTTCTCTTCGCAACCATGTTCAACATGGGTCTGATTTCTTCGCTACACACAATTAATAACATCTTCAACATTTTCCCGTCGCGTCCGAACCAAACTGCTTTTGCTGAAGTGAAGGCTTCGCTATCTTCCCTTTCCCCTTCCACTTCTCCGGCTATCACAATTCCCAAGTTTGCATATTTGGTTTCTGGGTCTAAAGGTGATTTAGAGAAGCTTTGGAGGACTCTTCATGCAGTTTACCATCCGCGGAACCAATATGTCGTCCATTTAGACCTCGAGTCCCCAGCAGAGGAAAGATTGGAGCTTGCTTCGCGAGTGGCAAAGCATCCGATTTTCTCCAAGGTTGGGAATGTCTATATGGTCACCAAGGCTAACATGGTTACATATAGAGGACCTACCATGGTTGCTAATACACTTCATGCTTGTGCAATTCTTCTCAAAAGGAGCAAAGATTGGGACTGGTTTATCAATCTTAGTGCTTCTGATTATCCTCTGGTAACTCAAGATGGTTAGTCCGTTTCTTTTACTGTCGCATACAATATCCAACTCCTCTCTTTCTCTCTCTCTCTCTGTGCGTGTTTGTTTTTACTCTTACGAATTGAGGGAGGTAGGCTGTTTATTGATGAAGGTAAGGGTTTAATTCCTTGTCATATGCAGATCTTCTCGACACATTTTCAACCATAAACCGGAACCTGAACTTTATTGAGCACACAAGTCAATTGGGCTGGAAGTTGTGAGTTCTCTTTCTGTGTGTGTACAAGTGTTTGCATGTGTGTGCGTGTGTTTGGTAGATTGCGAACGCCTGTCCGGTGACTAATTATGTGCTGCAATATGACATTTAGGGACAAACGAGCAATGCCTTTGATCGTGGATCCAGGACTCTACTCAACAACTAAGGCAGACATATACTGGGCGTCACCACAAAGAACTTTGCCAACGTCATTTAAGTTATTTATTGGTTGGCGTTCATGATTGATCTATTTTTGAGTTAGGATGATCTTCATTGGTGTTTGATCCCTTTCAAATACAGATTACTAGAATTGCAATGTCAAAGAACTGAATTGACTGATCTGCAAACTTTTTTTCTTTTTAACTTCTATTCTTTGGTCTTCTTCAAAAGCCTGTTAGGAGTGTTCATCATTAAGAAAACCATTGATCTATATCTCGCCTGAACTAAGCAACTAAACTATTGTAAATTATGAGTTCTGGTAAGCAACTAGAAAGTTATTTTGCTTTTTGGTTTTATTTAGAAGGTGAAATTGGCAGGCCAATATGTTTATGAATATACATAGAAGTTTATCGTACAGAGCCTCCTTTTTACAGGTTCTTGCCAGCAGTGATGCATAAAAATTGAGAGAGTTAAGACCTAAATCTCAGTTGTTTTAAAATTGTTTTTCACTTTTGAAACACTAAGAACGCTTGGAATATGTTGTTCTGCAATTCCGCATTAAAAACGGAGAATGAATGGCATCTACTTGCTCTGCAGGTTCTGCATGGATGGTTCTCACTCGTTCATTTGTGGAGCACTTAATTTGGGGTTGGGATAATCTGCCGAGAATCCTACTTATGTACTACACAAACTTTATTTCATCCCCTGAAGGATACTTCCACACGGTAATATGCAATGACCCAGAGTTCTCACAGACAGCTGCCAATCATGACTTGCACTACATTTCTTGGGACATTCCTCCCAAGCAACACCCGCAAACCCTTACAATTAATGACACAAACAAGATGATCGATAGCGGTGCTGCCTTTGCTAGAAAGTTCAAACAAGATGACCCTGTCTTGGATAAGATTGACAAGGACTTGCTTGGCCGAGAGAATGGGAGCCTTACTCCTGGTGGATGGTGTAATGGCAGCCCCAAATGCTCCGAGGTTGGGAATGTGAACAAAATTAAACCTGGTCCTGGTGCAGCCAGACTTAAACAACTCATAGCTAGGGTGGCTTTATCCGCAAATCTTGAACAAAATCGGTGTAAATAGACTTCCTGGGTTTCCAGCTTGCAGATGGAAAGAGTATTTAAAGCTCTATTTCACGAGATTATGGAAAATTTTGTCTGAGAAAATATTTCTTAATTCCAAATATCAACTGTGGCCTCATTCTTGTCTGGATTGCAGGTATGCTATTGCCTACCACAGTCATCAACATAAACATTCGAGCTCTTATTGCAGTAATCAGAATCTAGCATAGCACAGTGACCTTCATTTAGGTCCTACTCTCATAGTACTATAATAGTTGCAAAATCAGAAATTTCCTGTTTCCACAATAATCAGATTAGTTGTTTTCTGAGGAACGTAGAATTTCAGAAGTGCAAGGCTTATTGTAATAATTTAAGGACTTAATTATTGTAGATCATAGTACTTTATTCTCTTGTTCAGGATGATTGGTTGCTTGGATTATAATTACATCATACATATAATATTTAAACATAAGAGAAATGATAAAATGTTGATATGGGATCTTTAATGTTGTGATCTAGAGACTATTGTCATTTCATTCTATGTTTCTTTTTCTATTTCCCTATAACCTTACTGAAAATATTAACCATAATTTAATTTCTGGCGTATGTGTATGAATGTATGTATATATATATATTATTCATTAAGAGGTTCATTCATCTGCAAATTACTTGATTAGATAATTTTCTTTATTTTTATAAATTTTATATCCTATTTTTAAAATTAGAATTTGAAACCTTAAAAATAAAGGCTTAAATTATTAATAATAATTAATGTATCTCCCAATATCATATAGTTATCATATCTTGTAGCATACGTATGATGACACTCTGAATGTTATCAGGCCCAGCCCCTTACTTTTATTTTTTTTTATTTTTTTGGATCCAATTATAAAGAAAAGTTGAGTTCCTTCCTCCCTGCCATGATCATCTTAGACTTCTAAAGTCAGATTATATTTCAAGTCAATTAAAAAGCTGTTCATATTTAATCAAGCGCTTACATCATATTGTGCTTAATTTTGCAAGCAGCTGTACCAAGACAAAAGTGATTGACACTGTTAAATACAATTAATAAAATAATTTAAATTTTCACTTTTCTCTTACGTCATGGGTTTATTTTTTTAATACCATTATATTAATATTTTTATTATTTAATTAATTATATCTAATTATATTCGTCATCTTCATGTACAAAAAGTATTTTTTTTTATTAGTTTGTAGGACTAAAAATTAAATTTTATAACTAAAATTAAAAATTAAAATGCATAACCCTTTTTTTTTTTTGGGAAGTCCATGCATGCATGAGCAGATTACTGTTGGGAAATTTTGGATCTGCAAAATAGAAAATGGACATGTATGTATGTGTCATTCTCACCTTTGATTTGTCTAATTCTTTCATGGAAAATATGTCATTAATTTTCCCACACTAGAAGCAGGTTGTATTGTATGGGATTAGCTAAGTAAGTCTGATCGTCTCATTAAGTTGAAAAAAAAAATTAATTTAATTTAATTTAATTTAATGCCACTCAGTCGGAGACCGAATTTTCTTTCAACGTTAAAATTGGTCTTGAGTTGGGTAAGGGCCAATGGGGGGCATCAAGGCTACTCATTCATAGCCGCCACTTTGGAAAGTAAAGGATGGAACTAAGGACAAAAGGTTAAGTTTTTTTTTTTTTTTTTTCTTTGTCCCCTAAAGCAAGAGAGGCCGAAATGTTAGAAAAGTAAAATATTGTCATTTGATTCAAACGCAAATTTAGAATTTGCAACAAAATGTTTTCACTAATTGTACTTAGAAGTACATGACCAACAACAAAGAGTTTAAATAAAAAAAAAAAAAGAAGAAAAATTGACGTATCTCTTGTCACTAACTAACTGATTAGTTATAGAGATTAATCACCTTAATTTATTTTTTTAAAAGATAAAATTCTAGTGAACATTTTTGCCTTCAGCCAAACAGAAGATAAACAAGGCGGCAACAATAGATTACTTTCAGTAGACAAGTTGAAATCGACGAGGTTGAAGGCTGGTTAATTCTAACCATTTTCCATAGTTACTGAAATGAAAGGGAAGGAGAGCACAATATTGGGCGTCACATAGCAATCATTAAGCATTAAAACTTAATTAAAAGATTATTTAAAAAAATAAATAAACTTACAACTTTGTCCTCTCATAAGTAAAAATGAATACAAGGAATTTCGCGTTAATTCAAATTAGCTAAATTTCACTTTTTGGTTGAGAAACCACAACATTCAAAAATAAATCATAGACATGCCTACCCCTTTGTAAACAAAACTTCAGTATTATATTAAAAAGCCATTTTATTCTCTAATTAAAATTAATATTATATTAAAAAATCATTTTGACTCCAAAAATTCAAACCGTCGCTAGACACTTTTAACAGATCATGCATTAAAATCTTTTGGGAAAGCATTCCTCCAAAACTAACTTTATTATCCATGGCTGCTGGGGAAATTGAAGTTCTCCTGATGCCCCCTTGAACTACCATCAATTCCATGAATAATGCAAAACTGCCATCACAAATACCACAGGCATTGGTCTCCGGTGACCCCATCAAGTAATTGCCAAAGAATGATGCACACGAAGATGCACCATCATTATCACCATAATTTTTTTTTTTTTAAAAAATGATTTTAAATCTAGGCATTACAATTATACACTTACAAAAGATTCAAAAAAAAAAAAAAAAAACAATTGTTGCCCTTTTTTCCTCTCTAATTTTTATCTACGGTGCAAAGTGGATAAAGGGTGCACAGACCACCATTACCTCTTCACATTTACCGCATCCGCAACGATCTAATGCCAAAATTTTGTTGTTGCTAATTATGAAATGTCAAATTTCTATGATATTTCTGAACTCTACTCTTCCTCTTGCCCAGCAACTTCGTCCTTGTTTCCTTTCTCTGCTATAATACTTGTCTCCACTCTTTTTCTTTCAAGCAAAAGTCATTAACTTGAGGAGAGGGCAAGCCTAAACCATCCCCAAAACTTTTATATTACCGGTGGAATTTGCAGCAACTAAGGTAGAGGACTGGCCACGCCAACAGACAGATGAAATGAACTGTGCCGTGTCGTTCGTTTCGTGGCCCGAAAGTGGGTCGGTGCTACCGAATTTGAATGACAATGCTGGCATGGGGAAAGCTTTGTGGTAGATGAAAACCTAATACACAAGAGAGGCTTGAGTTCAACTAGCCAGAAACGAGGATTAACAAATGTAAACAAACATTTCAGTCATCACCACGCAAACCATCATGTCCACTGTTGCTAAAGATTTGGATGTTCTGTTGAGTGTGAACAATTTTGGAAATAAGCAAATCATGCAACTGAAGTGGGTGACAATTGCCAAACTCTGCCATGAAACACCATGCGTGTTCCTTAGGTTTTTGTGACATCTTGATCAGATTAAGTCAGTTATCTGGCACCATCAAACAAGTGTTGAGTTTATCGGGATAGGTGATGCTCAAGGGATGCACGAACTATTAGATTGATGCTTGAATATAAAGATCAAGGGCTGCTAACTAAAAGAGCTGCAGATGAATTCTAAGCCGTCTAAAGATCTTCTTTCCTAGACATCACAGCACCTCAGCTACCAATAGAACAGGTGCTTTGCTAACATCTCACGCCACATTGGAAGTTTAAACTTTAAAAGCATGAATCATCAAATTGACAGTAATAGAGGAGGTGCACAGGAAAGCAACAGACTTGTGTTAAATACCATGGCAAAATGAGGAAACAACAGCTAAAATGAGGCTGTATCCAAGAGAAAAAGCTTGAGCAATCTGTTCATAGATGTTACTTAGGAAATTTTATGATCATATAACGTGCTCCTTCAAGTATTTTGGATAAAAGCTTAAGCTGCAAATTTCTTGCTGTATTTTGGATAAAAGTTACATGGTCTGTTAGGTTGCTCATCTTATTTTTCCTCCTCTAGCTTATTTAGATTGTAGAGATATTTAGAGGTCTGCATGCATGAAGTGTTTCTTACATTTCAGTTTAATATCTGGTGGGATCTCACTCAATTACTCAAGTGAAAACTGAAATGGTGAATTCTCTTATGAGTTGAAGAGGAGAAGATGCATTTTATTTAAGTCTTGTTTACCATGGATAAATGACAGCTTAAATGGAGATGAATATTCTTCTGATAGCTTTAAATTGTAGTTACTGCATAAACAATTTACAGAACCTCTAGAAGTAACTGTGAAATAAGGCAGAATACCTCATTTGTCTCGGAGCCAGTTGCAATGTAGCCATCTGAGACTGACAAACCCACAAAGTTCTGCAACAAGAAACAATACATCAAGTATATGTAAAACCAATCGTATTTCCATCGGTGATATCTAGAGAATATGAGGATTATAACAGGGGCATATTTTGCCACTGCTATAATTGCAGGAATTGTGTTTTCTGATGTATGAAAAGAAAATTAGCAGGACTTGTATATCAGTCTAGAAAGCACAAAGAACTTGCAAGGACAAAATGTACTTCTACAAGCGAAACAGCACAAATTTAAGTGGCAAATCCACGGCCAAAAGGGACATGCCCTGCCTATTTCACTTTTCAGTTGTGAATTCATTCACTTATTTGCTATTTAAAAATTTTTATGATAGTCAACAAGATTGCTGTACTTAACAATTCAGGTGGCCAATCCTAACGCTGGAAGGTATAGAACACAGGCCTGGTCCTGCCTTGGCTTGTCCTCCTTTTCTCCATCTTTGTGACTTGTATTCAAATTTATATCCACTGAAATTGAAAATAATGTGGCTTCCAAAGATCTATGATTGTGAATGAAGGCATGCATGGAGAAGTCATCTAAAACTCAACATGGTGTATTCATTTATTTATCCTTTTAATATATCAAACTTTGGTTGTCTTTGTGACTGTCCACCCCCATTCCACCTCACTTCAAATCCACTCAATCGACACTAGAATAAACACTCTAATTCAGTTGCATATGTTTTGGTTTACCATCTTGTTAAGCATCATGGGTCTGTTAACACAAGCAACTTCTGTCATCACATCAAATTCTTTGTACATTCTGTTAGCTGCTCCTTGATAATGGTACCTCATACAAGGAAAATGATCCATAGGGCAAAAATACCATATCATTAAGATGGCCTTGGACTGGAATCAATCAATACAAGTTTTGCTATGCCCAACGTGAATAATCAATTCAAACATTTACTGCAAGTTGAGCCAGGCAGTATCTTGATAACTACTACTGCATTATCAGTATCTTACATCAATTTGGCAATAATGACTTCAAAACAATGTTTTACAACGAAACCAAGACAGTACAACAGAAGAATGCTCTTATTACCCATATTGCTGTCATGTGGGAGAAAGTTAAAGATACAAAATAGGAAGTAAGCTCAAACATCTATTTAAACTAAAAGATTAATTGGCAGTATCTTTTTTTTTTTCCAATTATAATTATTAAAAAAGAGATATTAGTTAAGTGTAAAGCAATGATCAGTGTATTAGCCAAAATAGTAGACTGCAACTTTCCATCAGATAAATGTGATGATATCTAGATGTCAATAAAATCTCAGTTGGCAGATGGCCAAGAAAAGTGGAATGCTAATCCACATAATGAAAAACCTTTAATTGAAACATTTGTTATGATTAAGGAAAATCAGCAATGCATTTAACATAACACCAGTCCCGTAATGGCATTCGCATCTAAGTGATAAACTAGATGGTTATATGGTAGAGAAGTAAATGAACCTTTACATTCGTGTGGCCGGTGAATGATTGAAGAGGAGTATCAATAACCCGAGAGGTGCAAACTGACAAATCCCAGAGCTTTAATGTGTTATCTGTGGATGCAGAAACAAGATTCACCGAATCTACAAACTTCACATAGCTCACAGTCCTATTGTGTCCAATCAATATGCACAAGGGAACTTTTGAATTACGGAGATCATAGTGATAAATTTTGTGATCTGCTGAGCCAAATGTAAGAAAGCGGCTAGAATCCGATGGAAATTGAACACAGCAGACATTGGCCTTTGTTTTGATGGTACCAATGCTTACACCCTGCAGTAGCAACCCGTGTGAGAGGAACAACTAGTCAAACATCTAGAACTAGGCATGGATCTTAAGAAATTAGAAGACATTAGCATGTTTAATTTCAAAGCTGACATTGACCAAGTACAAAAATAGAATTGCCTGATTTATGCTCCATAGCTTAACTGATCCATCATCACTCCCACTAGCCAACATTGTTGGATCTGCTGATGAGAAGTCAATGGACCATACACGCCTCTCATGCTCTCTCATTTCTGTTAGTACTTGACTTTGTGTGACGTCCCATAACTGAAAATGTTCAGCAACTGATTTAATATCAATGGTAGTGAAAATAAAGCATGTACTAATTACATTGCTTTACCTACCTGGACCACACCTTCAAAATTACTGGAAGCAATCTGGCTTTTAATATAGCTGTTCCAACAAACACTGGTTAGCCTTGATCTACAAGCCATTTCAACCACAGGGTAGTGGATATCACGTTCTTCATTTATGATTGTATCACATTCAAATACTTTAATCTTTTTATTCACACCAGCTGTGGCAAAAAATTCAGCATCACGATCAAAACTAAGTGAGCACACGAGGTTTGAAGAGTTCAACAAATCTCCTTGCTTCAAATCAGCTTTAACTTTTATCTTGCTGAAAGATAGGTACTTGCATAGACCCTCAAGGAATGGGCTTATCCATCCACTTTGTTCATTTTCAATATTCTGCTTCTTTGGTGTTATGCTATTGATGGAGCCTTTTTCAGTTAAAACAATAGAGCTTCTCCCTTCACTAGTTACTTGAGAACGTTCGATATGTGGTTTTCCTGGTGGCCTTATTGGCCTACATCTGGAGAGGAAATATGCTGACTCCAGTTTCGTAAAGTTTTTCGTCAAATGAAAACTTTTGAAAAATTGACTTTGTCGAGCATCTGGTGCCTTATCTGATTCCTGATCATCATCTAGATTATCATCACATCCCTCCATATTTTCCATCTGAAGGCCTAGACAAAATCGTTTTCTGGAACCCATATCAGAAGAGTTGTCCTCATCAACAATATTCAATGATGGGAAATTATTTGCTAAATGATCATCCTTCCCACTTTCAGGGTCTATGCCTCCTTTCTTCTTAAGAACTTTGTGATGCTTCACAACTTCTTCAATATCAGAACAGAGAAGAGAAACTGTGTCCTGCAACTTATCAGCAGATTCCTGTTTTCTTTGTTGTATCTGCAAAAGGAATTCCAGCAACAGCACATCCTCCTCTATTTTCTCTCCAAGCTGCATAGCTGCTTCATGTTCTTCCAAATTGTCTCTTGGTTCATTAAGAAATTCAGTCTGTAACAACTCACTGTAACACAATATACAAAAGCAGAAGACAATAAAAACATCCTTGCACCAATGCCAGAATGAACTGGAAAAGCAATAGATTACATGGATTGAAACAAGCATTTCAGTGAATAAAAATCAGCAGAAACAAAAAAAACGTAAAGATAAAAGAAAAGAACAATTTAGAAAGGTTTAACATTTCCTAAATGCAACGCTAAAACATTGGAGTTTGTTTGGTTGAAGAAAAAATGACAATGCATTTGTTATTTTCTTGTCTTCAATCTAGTATTTAAGGAGAAGAAAGGAAGGACTTGGGAGGTTGCATGGCCACACATAATGCATTTATAAATTAGTTGTCACATACATTTGCCTAAAAAATTAGTTACATTGAAGCCCAAGAAGACATAGAGTTAACTTAGTTACACTAAAAAATGCACTCATATGCT
>CM038600.1:1301005-1314536 GCA_021533255.1 Ceriops tagal | reverse complement strand
TTAACATTTCCCAAATGCAACACTAAAACAATGGAATTTGTTTGGTTAAAGAAAAAATGACAATGCATTTGTTATTTTCTTGTCTTCAATCTAGTATTTAAGGAGAAGAAAGGAAGGACTTGGGAGGTCGCATGGCCACACATAACGCATTTAAAAATTAGTTGTCACATACATTCGCCTAAAAAATTAGTTAGATTAAAGCCCTAGAAGAAACATAATAATGACATCTTCGTAGCAGTAGACATTTGAGAACTAAAAACACTCACAAATGCACTCACATGCTCACATGCTATGGGTGAATTAAGAAAAATACATTAGAAAGTTTAACATTTCCCAAATGCAACACTAAAACATTGGAGTATGTTTGGTTCAAGAAAAAACGACAATGCATTTGTTATTTTCTTGTCTTCAATCTAGAATTTTAAGAAGAAGAAAAGAAAGAATTGGGAGGTGGCACAGCCACACATAACACATTTATAAATTAGTTGTCATGTACATTTGTCTAAGAAACTCAGTTACATTAAAGCCCCAGAAGAGACAGGGTTATCACTTCATTGTAGCAGCATACATTTGAGAACTTAAAACACTCACAAATGCACTTGTTTGCTCACATGCTATGGAGAAATTAAGAAAAATAGAAACAATGTCTGGGAGTAGAATATGGAAATGTGCATTTACCCCATGCTTGGCCGATTAATTGGATCAGGATGCAATAACCACAAGCAAAACGAAGCTTCTTTTGGCCACTTCAAAAGCAGTTGAGGAGGAAGTACACGATGCCTCAAACTAGACATGGTTCTGCTCTTGTCTTCAATTGAGCTGAAAGGGCAGAATAACTGCATACAGGCAAAGCTACATCAAATCAGTGTAGACAGCAGAAAAAGGGGAGCTTACACACTGCAACCAAGGCCAAATGGCAAACAAAAATTGAAAACTGCATGACAAAAGGATCTTAACATCCATAATGTACACAATGCATATCATAATTGCGAACCTCAAAAAGAAGCACTCCTAATCGATAGATGTCTGAAGCACAAGAGCTTTGTGATCCAACAACCTCTTCAGGACTCCTGTACCAACTATTCTCCATTAGCAGTATCTGCTTCATTGGAAATGGATGCTTCCTTTCTTCTTGTTCCATGTTCAAATCAGGGATTTTGTTTTCTTCTATTTCCTCTCCTATCTGAACATGTGTTGCACAAACAGAGCTTGATTGCATGCAACTGGCTTCTGGTAGAGCATTTGCAGGAGTAGAAATAATTTGTGAATCTTCACTTCCTAGATGACATCTCTGATGGCACATGTCAAGGGGCCAGGAAGCTAATGGATTTCTGATCTCCTGGGTTTGGCTATTCGATCCATCTTCCGAAGAATCAGACCCAGAATCTGAACACGAAGCAGGCTCAATAAAGGAGACATGGTTAAATGAGGAAATGATGAAGTAAGATGGGCGGACATTATGAACAACAATTCCTTGAGAATGTGCCACGTTTACAATCTCAACCACTTGTCTAAATATGTGCAAGCATCCATATTCATCAACAGGTCGTTCCGCTGTGTCCAACCACTGCCTCAGACTAACATCTCCCCATTCTACGGATCGAACAAATGGTTTAGCTGTAACTTCATTCTCACAAGCCCCAAATAGACCAATCGGGTTCCTTGGGTTGTGGGGTGCCAGTGCAATCCTGTCGATCTCTTTTCTGTTCCCAGGATCATGAGATGGCGGTCTTGGATTCCTGTTTGAGACTGTGGACGTATTTAATCCCGGAGAACTATAAGACCTATGCCAAGCAGACTCAGACGAGCCCCCCATGCTTTATCACCCTGGGGCTGCATGAAGGCCAGACCGAGCACATCCAAGAAATCAAGCAACTCTCCCACTTCCGCAGTACCCGTACTTCTTCACTTCCACAATAACCATGTTCAGTCAAAACTTCATTTTCATGGCAAAGACCAATAAATCAGCTCCTTATTATCCCTTGCAGGGAATTTAGGCTAGTAGAAATGAACTCTTAGCCCACAATATACCAAAAGCAAAACTCCTAACACCAACGAACAAACAAAAAAAAAAAGAAAAGAAAATACTTGACAATTCAAAAAAAAAAAAGGCGTATCGAAGTATAGAACATGCAATTTTACTTTTTATTATCTAACAATCCACCAGAATCATACCACATTCATTATTATGTGTTCCCATGTCATATGCACCTTTGACCCAACATAAACACAAGCACCAGCTTCCACAACAACCCCCTTTGAAGATAACCCTATATGAGTGTGTGTGTGTGTGTGTGTTAGAGAGAGAGAGAGAGAGAGAGAGAGAGAGAGAGGTACCAGTATCACCAAAAAAGGATCTTTCTGCTACGCCTTAGATCAAGCTGAAGAGAGAACCGCACGAGACACACAAGACTTTAGTTACACTCCACAATGAAGAACAACACCACAGCCTCATAAACCCCTTCCATTTTTTCTTCACAGTTCAAAAAACAAGCCAAGCTGCTCCACACGAAAAGACCACACCTTTATAAAATAAAATTAAAACATCTCTCTCTTTCTCTCTCTTTCCCTTTCTCTTTCTCTCTCCATATTATATACATCAAATACAGTGTCTGCGGTTGGCTCTTCCTCGTTTTCTCTCCCGCTTTATTACGTAATTGCTACGTGGCTCAACCGTTGCCTCAAGCTAGTTTTGACGCCAACAGAACAAAAGGGCTGTTTAATAAAACTATATGACCGTTATTTGCAATTTAAATAAATCCCAAAAAAAAAAAACTTCGTAAAGGTGGAAGATTTTTAATTCCATTTATCTAAAATAAGTTAATTTAATTTAATATTATATGTAAAAAATAAAAATTTTAATTAAAAAATACAATTCAGGATAATAAATTTATTATATTTTAAAAAAAGATAAATAAGTGTAACAAGTTTAATAAATTATTATTTGTTAATTCTTTTCTTTTTTAGACTGTGTTGCCTCTTTTGTTAATGGGTATAATAAATTTATCAAAATAATAATAATAATAATAATTCTAACTAATTATTTCTTGAAATAAAAGGTCTTGGTTAAAAAAAAAAAATATATATATATATATATATATATAAAGTGGGCTTAAGATTCCAAAAACAGGAAGTTCTTGATTGTGCATATATTTCATTTTATTTATGAAAGCATAATAACGCAGCACCAAACAGTATATTTACAAGTATGCTATGCAAGTTTGTGGTGCATTGCTTTCAGTGTATATATATATATATAATAGACCGGTTTAATACCTGCGATCAAACTACAAAGCAAATGGGTCTCGCATTATAAGTAGTTTGGTGGTGTTTAACTTCTCTCCAGTTTACTTGTTTCTCGTCGTTAAAAAGGAAAAAAAAAAAAAAAATAGGGGGTGGGGGGGGGGAAGAAGAAGAAGGAGGAGGAGGAGCAGGGAGATAGACCTTTCAATTTGTGGGTCACTTCAACACCTAATTTAGAAGATGCACAAGCAAGCGAAGAGAGAGATGCATGCAAGTAATAGGTACTCCAGACATTTTCCAGCTGGGGAGGATGTATAAGCCATCTGGGTTGCCCGGAAAGGGGCGAGGGTGGCGGTGGCCTGTGCGGCAGGCTGGATACGGGGAAGTAAATTTCATGTACTGGCAAAGTTCATTGTCTAATCCTGACTTTGAAAGTTTAGTAGTTGTTTAACGTGTTTTCAGACGTTTAATTCAGGTTTAAATTTTCTTTACGTGAACCCTTTAAATAAGCAAGGTATGAGACTGGGTTATGTTGTTATTATTTTGGTTTTGGTAGTGGGGTTTTATATAGATATATAAAAAGTCGAATCAACATATTAATGGGTAATTTTTAACTTAAAACTTGTAAAAATAATGATTAACGTTGTGTTTTTTCTTTCAAAGTTCATTGTAAATGCTTATGTGAAATTTTTCATTCGTCCGCATCTTCTTGGAACGGGATTTCTTGGTTAGGTATCTTTTTTTTTTGTTTTTTTTTTTTCATAACATTTAAATGACGTGCTTGAACCAGTCAGGTGGCATAGTGGCACACCTTCTTTGTCCCAATTTGGGGTTCAAACCTTAATTTTTTACATTAAAGAGAAAAAAAAAAGAAAAAAAAAGACTTTGTGTAACTGATACGAAGTCCAGCATTTCAAAAACAAAAAAAAAAACCGAAAAAATATGTGTAAGACTTGTCGTTGAATATTTGAATTAGATGGCTTAAGGTTGTAACAGTTCACAAGAGGCAGACCTTGGTTCCTCGTCACGGCAAGCTAGGCTGCACAAAGGTAGGGGAGTGAGTGGAATAGCCAAATTCTCTTAATTTCCTATTACAATCAATATTAAATTGAAATCAACAAAGTTGCTGTTAAAATATGATTTGTAATTTATTTGAACTGTATTTCACGATTTAATTGCAGTTTGGAGAATTCAAAAATTATCAAAATCAAAGCAAATCATCATCTTATAATACTAAAATTCAAAAATACATTTTAAAAAGGCGTGTGAACTATGTTAATAATATTTTTAAAAAAAAAAAAAACAACCATCTCCACAGCCTTCCCACTCACACAACTCGGTCATACTAAATAAATACATATTATTCACATAAATTTTTATTATAAGTTTTCAATTACTTACCATTTATTCTAATCTTTAAGATTTAATTTTCTCCTTTCTGACATTTAAGAGTATTATTATTATTATTATTATTATTATTATTATTATTATTATTATTATTTGATTGGATACTTATGACAAAATAAAAGCGCCTACAACAATTTTACTTCCGATAAATTTGATTTAAATTGTTAAACCGATCCCGACCGTTGGTATTTGATTAGATCCACATATATCTTTCTAAATTTTATTGGGATTCTGACATTATTATGAATACAACTAAATGTTTCTCCGACACTTTCATGTCACACTCCATTCCAAGCAATGCTCTCTCATTTGAAACACGTAATGCATCCGGAGTAGGCTCGCCCTCAACTTTCTCAAGAATGTGTCAGGCTTGCAACGAGTACCTAGCAGAATTATCTTATGTCATTCCCAGATACCAGAGGACGACAGCCCAAGAGCATTTTAGTTTATCTGGTAAACTCGAGACACTTGGAACAAAAAATTCATGGCCCAAAATGGACGATAGCCAATCTATGGCAGGGAATGGCGAGCTGGGTTACGACAGGAGCACGGCAGACACAACATTTTTATCTTGAACATCACAAACAGTGTCGCATTTTCAATATATCCCCCACAGCTTGCGGCTAATAAAAAAATGCCCTACAAGAATGGCTGATAATTTAGAAACAGCCCTGGCAGAGTGAAAAGTAGGTACCCATGACAAATTGTTGAGAAGGCGAATTTTCCTCTCTTTTTTTTTTTTTTTCTTTTTTTTTGGGTTCATAACCGGCTACAAGCTCATGGCTAAAATGGCCAATAACCGAGGTATCTGACCGAGGACAATCCCTGTACAAAAACCCCACCACCCAACAATGCTCTAATCATCATATTTCACAAAGAAAACCACGTCAGCCGAATATTATTCTGCGGTGATCTTCTTCCCGAGGATACATCTCTCATTTCGGGGGCTGAATCCAGCTCACCTACCAGAAACAAATAATGAATTCGTTACTATTTGATTCCCTTCAGTCTGAACTTTTCTAACTTTTGCCTTGTCGAGTCGTGCTCGTCTAACAGCTTCTTGGACCTGGCGATCATGATCCTTCAGCATCTGATCCATGTTACTCGACGGCACTAACAATGGGCCAGAATAATGAATTTTGCAACCCTTTGAACCATAACCAACCTGGAACAAAAATTTACAAGAACCATTAATGCTCAGAGAGAGAGAGAGAGAAAGCTCAGGAAAAAACTGGCAAGACTTGAATTCCTACAAATTTGGATGACATGCTAAAACAAAGAAAGAACTCAAAGGATAAAGGGATGAAAAGTATATAAGCATGATGCCAACAACTTACAAGAACTGGATCTTTATTGCCGGTTCTTGTATCTTCTGTTTTATGAGAACCAGCAACACATTGCGATTGATGCTCTTGATCCTGCTGGGTGAGAGATTCTGAAGCTTCCTTAAAAGATCCTTGAAACCTCGATATCAATTTTGGAACTTCTTTTTGTGAGGTACCACGGCCTTCTTTGTGGTCTTTGGCTAAAAAGCTTCTTGCTGTCACTATGCTTGACATTGTTGATAAGTCTGCTCCAGAAGAAAGCTTTGGAGCATCATCAGGGCTTTTCCCAGCCTTTGCCCATGCAGTTCGGGGAGCCAGTGGCCCAGAATGGGAGGCTCTTTTGTGTTGATTGCTCTGAGAATCTTTCTTTGATTCTACGGCTTGCGATGGTCTAGGTGGATCAATTGGAAAGCCAGAAGCAATTTCTTCCGGATGAGGATTAAACTTCTCACTCCGGCTCTTAGAATTTGGACGACTTTTTCTTTTCTGAAAGTAGAAAGAAATCTCATTAACATAAACCAACAACAGCATTAATGCTGAAGAGAAAAAGAAATGGTAAATGTTCATCATGCTTAACAAAACGTTTGGACCACTCAGAAGGAAAGTGGAACTTGTACCATTGCAAAACATGTGGTGAGGCACATGAAGGAGGCCTTTCTAATTTCTGCTTCTTACATAGATACAATGTGCATGATAGAATGGAATGACATGAAAAGATCATTTAGTCAACCCCAATTAAATTTGGTATTAATGCTTTGTTGTTATTGTTGTCATGTAGATACAATGTGCAACATCTTATTGTGGTGGAACATAGCAATATGACGAGAAAAGAGAGGAAGATTGCTATTATTAACATAGCTTTTCTATGCCAGGGGCAGCGCACGTGCGCAGGAGGGCTGGGACCGGGAAAAGGCCATGCACCCAAAGAAAGAGTAAGTTATAAACAACCAACATGGTTGAGTTGTAGCTATGCAGCCGAGGGAGAGTGGGAGTTCAGAAGAGTGCAGTACAAATCCAATAGTCGAATCCATTGATTTGCTTACTTGAATTTCATGAATTTAAATATTAGGATTTAGCTCAAGCAAAGCTCTTTCTTTTTATTTTTGTGACCCTCAAAACACTTTAAGTTCTATGAACCACGCCATGCACCAGGGCATTGATCTAAGAAGCCAAAATCACTGCACTCTGATCGCAAATCATTGCCTCAATCATGTGTGAGGGCAGATGCACAGGGGGATAGAGATGCAAATCACTGAAAGAGAAAGTACCTGCAGTGACAACACCAGTTCAGCATTGGCATCAGGAGCGGGTACAGCTCGAGATTCTCTCATGCCTCTTCTACCTACATCGGGCCTCTTCCCTTTGTTTTCTGCCGCTTCTTTTCTGTTAATGCAAACAAAGTAAGATTATCTGACCATCCTCAGAAGGCACTACTTTAGCAGTGTCAGAAGCACAAAAGTGCAATATATTAGCACATTAAGCACCCATTAACAGCAAATATGAGTCAATCATCTAAGTCAACTATCACAGCCGAACTATAATATAACATGATATAAACAATTGGAAAATTCCTGCATTCAACATCAGCCACATGGAGTCATTAATGCTGCACGTTGGCAGGCCACAGGGTAAGACAGGCAGATTCTAACCATGAAAAATGGCATTAATTATGTGCATATGTCTGTAAGAATGCATACACACAAGCAGTGTACCAAAGCAAGAATTTTTGCTAACCCTGAAATCACCAATTCAATATGAAAAAGAAAAAAACAAAAACTGATTGATATAACTATTTCCAGTTCTACTACATTCACCTTCTAGTTTCCTCGTCCCACATTTTTGCATTGAACTCTTTGCTGGGAGGATATTTTGGCAAACTTGAAGGATCACAGGGAAGAGGTTTTGATGTAAAAAACTGCAGAACATTAGCCAAAAGAAAGTCAAGAACTGGCTAAAATTGAACCAGTGAGGGAAAATATCTGTGCCTTAGTATGAATGCCAACCTCAACTAGTTGACCGTAGCATTGATATCCAACATTCCTCACAATATATAACTGAATCTTTTTTATAAGTAAAAAACTTATTATAGAGCATTAAGGGGACCCAACTCAAGTGCAAAGGGCATGAATCATATAAGAGAAAATCAACACAATCTAATGACTCTACACTATAGCATCCACAATAACAAAAATTAGCTAAAAACATTTTGTGGCAGTAAAATTAAAGTTCTATGATTTTATACCTCACTCTCTAGCGCTGAAGCAGCAGTTCCACGATCTGCGGGATCAATAGAGAGTAGTGTCTCGATAAGTGCTAAAGTTGGTGCAGGAAATTCCTTAAATGTTTCTGCAACACAACGCCTATAAGGCTGCTGAGGCTTAAAGATGGTTGCATTTGGCAACTTTGATTTTCTCCAATAGTCCTCAGATGGTGAGCCACACAGCTTGAAAATTTTATGCAGCTGCTCCACCTAAGAGACAGAAATTAAGAGAAAAAAATGAAGGGAAAAACAGGAAAGTACGCCCAGTACGCATCACATGTCCTGATGACAGCTTCTCTTTCTATTTTTTGAGGCCTGAAAAGTTCTCACATGTTTATTCTTTTGCTAAATTCTTGGTTAAACAAAACTCCCTAATAACAGCCTTCATAAAGGCGTACCAACAGTCTATTTAAGCATAGATGCAGCCTCAATAATTACCAAACAATTATATAAAACCTTAAATACAATGTGGTCAAGTATTATCCTCCTGTATTCTTTTCTATACTTTCATTCCCCTCTCACGGTGTTAGACGATGACACGTCAGCACATCTTACATTAAAGAAAGCAAACACTTTCTGTCCTTGCAAAATTGCCAATACATGGACCAGGAATTCAAGCAACACAAAAAGTACAACAGTTCCACGATTGCTCTTCCAAGGCACTGTTGTCTTTCTGATAACAATGACAGCTCATGCCCAAGGAAGAAAGAATATAACTGATTTTAAAAGCCAGAGTTTACTGGATCATGTGGACTGTTTTATGGGCTTAGATTAGATCCCTGTACACTTTATTGTCTTTCTCAAAATGACTTATTTTTGGATGGAGAAATTTATAATTTCACCCAGATCAGAGAAACAAGCCCATATAGAAAGATGCGTTTGATAACTCAAGACCTGCTGAGAAATAATAAAAAAGATTCTCTACAAGACTAATAATCTGAAAGATTAACCGAAACATCCCTCCAATACTTTCATGGATAGGCCTATATGATGAGGTCATTATTCATTCTACTACCATGATGAGATTGTTATTCACTCTGCTACCATTATCTAACATTATCTGGTCAAAATCTGAGACTGCTTGCGGTCTAGACTTTCAGACTTTGAAGTGACTTATGGCTGACACCATAAAATTAGCATATGTTTTTCATTAAAAAACCTCCTACCCCAATAAAAGACAGTTACCTCAGTTCTTCCTGGCATAATAGGCTTGCCAGCATATAATTCGGCTAGTATGCAACCTGTACTCCATAAATCAACAGCAGCACCGTAGTAAGTAGCCCCTAATAGAAGCTCTGGAGGACGATACCAAAGAGTCACAACTCGGCTTGTCAATGGCTGAGCATGGGTAGGATCATAAAAGCTTGCCAAACCAAAGTCAGCAATTTTCAAGATGCCATTGTTGTCAATTAACAAGTTAGAACACTTAATGTCACGGTGTAGAACACCATGGCTGTGACAATGATCAAGTCCCTGTAAAAGTTGTTGCATGTAACATTTGACCTGCCAAAAAATACAAAGATGTACTGTAATGAACAGATTATGACCAATACTTGCAAAATATGACGGCTTCTCAGTCTTATGTGAAGTTTTAAAAGAAATGCAAGCTTCAATTATGCAGGTACCATTATCTGCTGCTACTATCAGGAAAATTATGCAGACATCACATTTAGCTGTTACAACATACAAGTATCACAAAAAATATATTAGATTAGCATCACTAAATGAAAAAAGAAACTTTCACGAGGACCTGAGATTCTGTAAAATTCAGACCAGGGTGTGAAGCAAGCCCAGTCAAATCATGCTCCATGTATTCAAAGACCAGATACAAGCTGCAAGACATCCTTGAAGTAACCAGACCTTCTAGTTTTATGACATTTGGGTGGTCAAGCCTGCGCAAAATGTGAATTTCCCGGGCCATGAAGCGAACGCTTTCAGGTTCCAGGTTATCAAATCTTACTTTCTTCAAAGCAACAATCTTCTTTTGATCAAGGTCAAGAGCCATATAAACATTACTGTAAGTTCCCTGGCCAATCTGCATTCAAAGGGACGTTATCAAGCAACAAACCATAACCAAATGTTGGAATACAATAATCAATGAAACTTGGCAGGAATTGGAATAAAATAATCAAATATTGTCATGCTTCCAACATATTGCAATCAGGGGGGAAAAAGTTAAAACTCTATAACATCCAATGAAAAAAAAAGGACAGTAGGACTCCCAGGCCTTGGTTCAAAAATAAGTAGGTAGGAGACCTAGATAGCTCTCTGCATATATACAAGCCCACCTTTTTCAGTGAAGTTTTATGAGATGAAAGGTTTGACCCAAGTATTCCAGGTATGATGGGGAAAAATAACTAGCTATTTGGTCTGAAATAAATTCAAAACAGTATTTAGTAGTTACATACAGGGTATGTACATATAAACAGCCCCTTGGAAAGAGGTTCGTTCATCCTCTGATTGCATATAAATCAGATATCATCATGTAGTTAAAAGCTGTTAAAGAAACAAATGTTATTCTTCATCTTTTGATATTGTGAAATCACTAGCTATTTAGCTAAATAAAAGGGCTGAAATTGCAAGAAGAAAGGGGTACAGAAGCTATGGCAGGCATTTCAACATCTCAAAATTCTGTTTTTCTGTGTTTATACCTGTACAAACTACCACTCATGCGATTACTATAATTCATTCTTGATTCAGCATCTTTCATTTTCACAGTTTGGTTCCAAAATCTCTGTAGAATTCCTAGGCCTCCCTCAACCAAACAGAACGGCTAAAAATAATTTATTCAGAAGTCTATCAACTTCATAAAAATCCTTGTCAACCTCATCATAGGTAACATTTTGAGAAGGCCATATCATGCATGCAAAACTTAGACATTTGTTAATGGAAAAAGTTCACAACTCATTTCAAATTCAGAACTATAAGGTTTGACTACCTATAATCTATTAGATGAGCACACTCATGTTGATGATGTAGAGATGTTACAAAGGTACAGAATTCAGTTAGTTCTCATCTAAAGCTTGGAAATCATAGTGCTCACAATTATCAAACTTTGGTTCACAAGCATTCATTTCAACCATTTGGTTTAAAATGGAAATGCTTATTAACTAGTAGTTTGAATAACAAAGGATTGACCCATTTTCTAAAAAAAAAAAAAAATCAATATTGGGATCAAAACCTATTTATCAAAATATTGGTTTCAAAACTTTATTATGCCACCACTTGAACAAGCAATCAAATGATAACCATAAAAGTTAGCTTCGCCCAAAAAAAAAAAAAAAAAAAAAAAAAGAAGAAAGCAGCATACTTTATCCAGCTTTTCAAATGAATCTGCACGTCGTGGCAACCATCCCTTGATGGCTTCTCCAGCCACTGCAGCTAGCCAGGAAGGCCACCCTGCTGCAACCTGCTCACATTCAGCTGCTTTTGGTATACTCCCCATCCCTGGATGTGGAGTAATTGCAGATTCCTTCTTTTCTCTCTTCCAATGAACATTTTCACCAATATGCAATCTAGCAGACCCATTCACCTGCTTATCTGTTAACATTGCCATCCCATCATTGCTATCATATTGATCTTTTGTTCTATATGCTTCTTCCCTCCTAGAAGCGGTGGGCCTTGATAGTCGCAAGTCTGACAACATCTTTCTCGAGGGCTGCTCTCTAGGGCTGTCCTTACCGCCTTCAATAGCAGAAGGTTTACAGAAAATGCAACCCATCAGGTACCAAAGCCAAGCCCAACAACAAACTACCTCAGAATCAATAACTACCCTTCAAATTTCTCATTTTTAGAAGTCCATCCTCTTCTTCCATTTCCCATTCTCGTCACCCGTTAAAGAATATTCCTCTAGACACATAATCACGAGTACTTAACGTATTACTTCAAATTCTATTAATCCCATTTTTCCAGCAACAAATGAAGAATCAACACAACCAATACCCACCAAATAACAAGTCCAAGGTTACAACTCTACAACAAACAAAAAGTAAAATATCCACAATTATTCATTAAATCCTGAACAGTGACTGATCTCATAACGTAAATTTTCTTTCAATTCCTAATCAAACCAAGCCACTCAAAAACCAATCAGAAAGCAATTATTTCGCCACCACCAATGTCAATACAATCGCCAACTCAGAATTGTAGGAGCTTGTTTGTCCACGAAAACCGGGGATTCTCAACATCATAAAAGACGAAAAAAATGGCTCAACCCCACAAAAAATCTTCCCACAAAAGTAAAGATTTTGGAACACTCAACTCATAGCATCTACCTTCAAGATTGAAACTTTCACAGCAATAAGACCCGCCCGCAGTACGCAAACTGAAACTCAAAAACTCTGGAGAAACAACGAGAAATCTACTACTTGCCGAGAAAGGACACGAAGAGGGAGAGATCTAGGACAGTGTGAGAGACAGAGAAATAGACAGAGAGTCCCCATTGAGAGAGAGAGAGAGAGAGAGAGGCAAGAACCAGAGAGCTATTGTTTTATTTCATTGTTTAACTTATTAATATTTATTTATTTATATTCAATTAATAAATTTTTATTTGGGGGGTGGGGGATCTCTGGGATTTAGCAGTTACTTATGATGCAAAAAAAGGTAGCCTTTTCGGTCACTCATCAGTCTCAGTGAAGAGGAAGGCCCAGCGGCGTTAAGACATTCTTGTTTTGTGTCTGTGGTATTGCCACGCGCTCCCACAACGTTTGTTGCATCAAAACAGAGCTGAGAAAGATGAGCTCGTTTACTCTCGGGAGAAACTGGTGTTGTGTCTGAATTTAAAACGGCGCAGGAAAGAAAATATACTGTGAAGGAAAGTCGTAAGAAAAAAAATAAAAAATTACGTATATATAATTTTGTTAATTATTTAGATGAATTAAAAGTAAAGGAGAATGAAAATGAATTGAAAGTAAAATTAAAAATAGTTTGATAAATATTTTTATAAAATTAATCTTCGCTTCAACTTTTTTACCAAATATATTTCTATGATTTTCATATGCTTTTCATTTTCAGGAGGATTTTTACTCTTTTAAGTCATTTTATTTCAGTCTTTTCTTTTTCGGTGTTTTCTCTCAAAACAAACATGCTGTAATGTACTTTAACAAAATAATATTTTATTGAAATGAGAAAATTAGGTTTCTTTTTACAATAAATTTTATAATACTTTAGGAACCATAATATACTTGTTCTAATTTTACAAATTCAAAATCTGGAGAAAAAACATGTTTGAGACAAAACATTATAATTTTTTTTATATTCCCTTCCAAAGTGAACTTTTTTGAAAAAAAAAAAAAAA
>CM038600.1:1263462-1297479 GCA_021533255.1 Ceriops tagal | reverse complement strand
AGAGAGAGAGAGAGAGAGAGCGAAGCAAGGAGATGAAAAGGAGGGCAGCAATACAAAACGAGGGAGGACGATGACTGGAGGGGCATTGGGGCTGAGAGGGAGCTACGGATTGTTGCAGTCGTCGGCGAAGATCTCGCCGGCTATGGGGCGGAAGCCTTCGTCGAAGATGCTGCTTTCCGGCGGTCCCACCAGGGACAGAGACCACCGCCTCTTCTTTCTCCCTCTTGTTATCTGCCGCTTTGTGGGCCGGAGAAGGGTGTCAATGCTGATCCTCTTGTTCGTCCTCGCCCTCCTCGTTTTCGTTTGGGGTTCCTTCTCCGTCACCAAAGGTTTTTCTTTCTTGATGTTTTCCAATCCGCCTTCTTTTCTTGCTTTTTCTTTTCGCTTTTCTCCTCGTAATTGTAATAATGTCTTTGTAATCCGTTTATGACAAGTACTGGCTTGATTGAAAGTTTTGTAATTTGGTACGATGTTGTCTGGTAATCCTTATTTTTGACAATGCTGGTCTTGTTTGTGCCTTCTCTTAGTGGGTTTCTTCAGAGGAATGATGGGTTCTAGATATTCAGTTGTTTGAAAGATATGTAGTTCAACACAACGTTGTCTGTCAAGGGATAATTGTATGAAACAAGATGGGTTCTTTTTCTTGAATCATAAATGGAGAACATTCTCATTGTTTCATTACCTCATACGATTGAAAGAACGTTGTAGAAACTTGGGATTTGTCTCACTTAATTCCTTCTACCCTCCCTTGCTGTTGCAGAACTATAGTTAAGCGATGATGTTTCTAATATTAGTTCTTGTTCTACAATCGATTGTTATTTTCCATGTGAAAGCTGCAGAGTTGTTCACTGTCCTATGTTAGTTTGTTGGTGTGAAAGCATATGGCTCAATAGTTGTATGTTATTGAATTTAACACAACATAATTGTCTGACTATGACCAGTGAACTAAGCTGGAGAATAATTATTTTTGTGCAATCAGTGACGTTATTATCCTAAGATACTCCTTTTAGCCTCACACAATATTTTTCACTTGTCTTCTTTGATGGTATGACAGAAAGCACTGATGCACCTTTTAACAGACACAGTGATGCTGCATCTTTGATCAACAAAGAAGTTGAAGAAATGAGTTATGCCCCTCCTCTTCGACCCAAAGATGCCGCTATTTCAGCTCATCCATGTCACAAATTTTCACTCCCCCCTCCCCCTCCTCGCAGTGGGAGACGGATAGGTCCACGTCGTAAGTTTTGAGATATTGAATTGTCTGGTGGTTGTTGACATTCTTGTTCACTTATTGTTTTCCCTACCTCTATAGTTTTCACCATTTTTGAGCTGCTGCTGACCTTTTGCATTTAGACTCATAAGGCAGTATCTTGAGTTCTTGCTTTGAATATGTGAAAGGCTACTTTAAATTTTCCCTGCATTAAGAATCTCCCCAATCATATTATGTTAATGGCATAAAGCTCATTTATTTATTTTTACAATGGTGTATATTGTTATTTATGATTTAGGAAGATTTGGTGGAAGTTTTTGTCCAGAAAAAAGGATTCATGAATACTTGATGTCAATTTACATTTTCCATTTAAGCAAAAACTCCCTGCGTATTTACATTTTCCATTTAAGCAAAAACTCACTGCATATATTAAGTATGCTTTTGCTTTGGTGGTGAAAATTTTTTCCTCTTGCTTATCCATTCTACAGCCTGCCCAGTATGTTACCTCCCTGCAGAGCAGGCGAGAGCTAGAATGCCGAGCTCAGCATCACTTTCACCAGTGCTTCGCAAATTGACTTATGTTGTTGATAAATACCCAGTTAAAAAAGAGCCACATGGAGGTTCTGAATTTGGTGGATATCCTTCTCTAGATCAGAGGATTGATTCTTTTGATATACGAGATTCAATGACAGTGCACTGTGGGTAAGTGGCATTCCTACTGTTGATTTTTTTTTTAGTTAGTGATGATGTGCCTGGAATTATTCTCTCAATTATGATGCCTTGCTATAATTCTTGTCATTTATCTCACATTAATACATGTAATAATATTGTCCGCATGTCGTTTGATCAGATTTGTTAAAGGAGGTAAACCTGGTCACCAGACAGGATTTGATATTGATGAGTCTGACATTATGGAGTTGGACTGCTCCCACGAAGTCATTGTTGCATCAGCCATATTTGGTATTGTTATGCATGAGACATTCAATTAAGATTTGTTGTTTTATTCATGTTTGCATTTCTTGATCAGTTGCATATTTCTAGGGAACTATGACATGATCCAACAGCCTCAGACTATTAGCAAGGCAGCAAGGAAACATGTTCCCTTCTACATGTTTATTGATGAAGAGACAGAAGCATATATGAAAAATTCTAGTGTCCTGAATGGCAGCATGAGGGTTGGCTTGTGGAGGATCATTGTTGTCCGAAACGTTCCTTATTCTGATCCAAGACGCAATGGGAAGGTTGGTTATACATCCTTCTGATTGGTTTGAAATGTATTTTAGTCCCTCAGATCAGTATTGGTTTGTGTCTCTTTGTGTTTTCTACATCCACACCTGTGTTATTAATTTCAATCCATTGAGTACCTAAGAAATGCATAGTGAATGTTAATTGACTTTCATACTAATTCAGAACAAGATCCTTAGGCTAAGACTCAAAGGATTGGCTTAATCTGGGACAACGTTGTGGCAGATGATAACTAAATGTATAGCTAGCAGTTCAGTCTTTAGTTAAGATGGACTTTCCCGTTCTCTTGTACTCTGTTTAGTGAAGCTTTGGCAGATGTCAGATGTGACATCTTGTGGAAGGCCACCTGACTGATGTAGAGTGTGAATTTTTGCATAAGATGTAGCTTGGGGAGAATTTTACTGGGCAATAGATTCAGAGAGAAGGAAGTCTCAGTAATAGATGCTTTCCTGGCAAGTATGCGGTTGAATCTTTTAGTCACATCCTTCTGTGTGTGCTTGGCAAAAAAAGTCCAGGGAGCAGATAGAGTCATATTTCAAGATTTGGTAGGCAGTATTGAAATCCATGGGGGAGCTATATTCCTCCAGACAACAGAATGGCATTTCTCACTTTGATCTGTTTGAATTTTTCTATATATTCAGGTTGTTTAGAGGAAACAAATTAAAATATGTGGGATGTAGATCTAGAAATGCCAACTCGTCCTAGAATGTCAAGGTAATGATCTACTAATGACCAGAAACTTGAGATAGACATTGTTTACTCTTGTTTATGCTTCTTGTCTGCATCAACAGTCATACGCAACAATATCTGGGCCACTGCCATCGAACAAAAACTTGATGTGCATATTTGGTCCGCCTTTGCAAATGGATATGCTTGCTGAGCAGCCTGTTTAAGCTGTGATTCTAAGTTGACTTGGTGTATGTCGTGCATATTGTACAGGTAAAGTTTCTGGGGGTATTTATGGAAATAAATATCTGGGCCACTGCTATCAAACAAAAACTTGATGTGGGTATTTGGTCCGCCTTTGCAAATGGATATGCTTGCTGAGCAGCCTATGTAAGCTGTGATTCTTAGTTGACTTGGTGTATGTCATGCATATTGTACAGATAAAGTTTCTGGGGGTATTATGGAAATAAAATTGAAAAAAAAAATCTGTGTGGTGATGTCATTCAAAATGTAAAGGAATGATTTTCTCTGTGCTTCCTTCTTTCTTTTTTTTTTTTCTTCCTCTCTTTCTTTTCCTGCTTGTTTATAATATTATTAGAAAGAGAATGGTCATTACCTTTTATTTTGGTGAAAAATTTGTCTTGAAGTGAACAAATGTGAATCCCAATTCTAGTGCTACTCTTTGATGGTAGGATATCTTGGATGAATTCAATTTAATCTATCATCCATTTATTCTTTCTCCGGTGTTTCATTTTCATTCTAGGCTGCCATTTTTAACATTGTCTAATCCTTAAAATCTTTTTTCATGAATTAATGCTAAAATTATATTAAGAGTGCTAAAATGTGACAGGTTCCAAAGCTTCTATTGCATAGGATCTTCCCCAATGTTAGATACTCTATATGGATTGATGGAAAGCTGCAGCTTGTTGTTGATCCCTACCAAGTTCTTGAAAGGTTCAACCTGCTTTTATTTGTATACTCCTTGCTTTGACAAAGGCGTCCTAAGTTGTCGTTGCAATTTATACTTGCTAACTTATGTCAAGCTCTTCTTTTGGGCTTTCATGTATTAAATGATGTGTGTTTAACTTCACACTGGCTTTTTGCCTAATAATTGTGTACAATAGTACAAATCATCACTGAATGAGCCAAGCTCCTTTAGGCTCATTTGTTGCTTGAAATTTAGGGACTATCAGTAATTCTTGTGCAAACAGATGAACACGGAATTATTAATTTTTTTGATTGTCTCATTTGAGTGGGTGGTATTACATTTACATCTACTTTCTGTCTTTTTGTTTCCATTTAGAACTAAACTACCTATAGTTGTCTTAGACTATCTGAATTATAACACATAATTATTAATTGTATTGACTGTCTGATTTGAGTGGATGGTATTACATGTATATCCACTTTCCATTTTTTTCTTTCCATTTATAACTTAGAGTATCCTATAGTTGCCTTGGACTATTCTGAATTATCCTGTCAATTTCAAGTCAATTTAGATGTTGCCCAAATCAAACATATGATTTAATCAATGTTCTTGAACATATTTATTTTTGGAGTTTTTGATGTAGCATTTGTCCCATAGATTCTCTTTTGATTACATGGGTGGATTCTAGAGGTAGGGATGATGTCGGTATTTTGTTTTGAGCTTAACTTGATATTATATTTGATGTCTTGATTTGCACCTTATGTGTTGGTTCAGATTCTTGTGGCGGGATAATGCAAATTTTGCTATCTCAAATCACTATAGACGCTTTGATGTGTTTGAAGAGGCCGAAGCTAATAAAGCTGCCGGAAAGTATGACAATGCCTCCATTGATTTGCAGATTGACTTCTACAAAAAGGAGGGTTTAACACCATTTTCAGGAGCTAAATTTCCAATAATTAGTGGTATGTGAATGATTATTGCTCTGTTAATGCTTTTAAATTTTTTATGTTCATATCTCTGAAATTCTCTACTTGATGACTGAGTTCATGCAGATGTTCCTGAAGGTTGCGTCCTCATAAGAGAGCATGTTCCCATCACAAATCTCTTTTCCTGCCTTTGGTTCAATGAAGTGGATCGTTTCACTTCGAGGGATCAGCTAAGCTTTTCCACAGTGAGGGATAAAATAATGGCTAAAGTGAATTGGAGCATCAATATGTTTATGGATTGTGAGAGGCGTAACTTTGTGATTCAGGTATGTATTCAAGCAATTCTAGATTACCATTACAATTACTTACTCAAGCATTAAACCATAATATTGTGTTTATTGATTTGTGTAAAACTACTTGAATAATAACTCTGGTTTTGAGCAAGCTTCCAAAAATATTTGAGTCCTTTTCATGTGTAGTTTGATGTTAACTTCTGTTTGGACATGTGGGCTACCCTACCTTGACCTTTGGCATGGGTCAAACAAATTGCTAGACTTTACATCTTAATTGAGAGAAATGCCCTTACGATTGCTTGTGGGCTGCACCATCTACGTGTGTTTTCTTTTGCATTCAAATGGCTCCCAATGGACATGCCGTTGGGAGATCGGGAACTCGTGATGGGATATCCATCTATAGACATTTTCTGTGCCTTGCTTCATTCATTTTGCTTCGCCTCTATACCGTAGCAGGTGGAGCTAAAAACATTTGAATTTTCCCATGATGATTGTAATTGTAGAAAGCAGAAATGCTTATGTTTATCATGTGTTACTGGTATTAAATTCTGTTTTATCAAAAAATAAAATTTTCAGGCAGGATGCTTGATAACCACATCTTTTCCTTCAGTAATTTGTATTCTCATGACAAATGAAAATTGCTGTCTGCCCGAATGTATGCTGAACACTTGGTTTGACCTGTCAGGCTCACCATAAAGAACTCTTAGACCACATGCCACCTCCAGTTCTCGTTGCTGTGCAACCACCGCCCCCACCCTGGCGTGCGGGTAGTTCAGCCAAGAGGCCTCCAAAGAGGCATCGGAAAGAGAGACCTGGTTGGAGGCAGCGTAGGAAGGATGCCGCTGGGAATAAAGGCAGACAAGCGACTGTTTAGTAGGAAAAAAGAAGCTTTTCTATTTGTGAGGGTTTTTTTTTTCTTTTCAATTGTTTTTGGTATACATCACAGAGGAAGAGTTGGATGATAAAAACAGAAGAGAAGAGAGGACCCAAAAAAACAAAAAAAGGAAAATTAGAAAGCATTGTCTGAAATTGTCAATATCTGTCTATTCTTTGATTGTTGTGAATAGGTTACAGTTAACCAAGTAACTTTCTTGGTAGCTTCAATCCTTCCAAGATGTGTTTTGGGTTTCATCGTTTTCAAAATTAGGTTAACTGCGTTGTTTATGACCATGTCGGATAAAGTTCCCATTCACCCCTTGAATACTGAAACAAATGGTTAAGCCATTTTTCCTAAAGAAATAGATATTCTCCCAATTCATTTTCTTCTTCTTCTTCTTTATTTTATCAATTTTGATCCACGGGCACGTAATTTTTTCTTCCTAACGTGGACCCCAGGTGCTTCAATTTCTCCATTTTGTTTGTCAGGATCCAAGCTCCTGACTGAAGCGTTCTGTTTTTAATAGAAAGAATGAGAAATATCATTTGTTTGTCTTTTTATATGCATATTGAAGTATTCAATTCCTCATTCTGAAACCATCCTTTGTAATTAATTCAACATTCTTATCGAAGCACCTTTTTGACGGGGACAAACCAGGGCAAATCTCATAAGTCCTAAAAGAAAAGCTGCTTTAGCATTTGAATAGAAGACTTTGATTTTGAAGATGTGGCAGGCATGTCATTTGAGAGGTTTTTCATCCGTCCATTCCCATTTATGTTATGTGTATAAGGTTTCCCTACTTTCACATTGTAAACATTGCTGTCAAAAAGTGTGTTTTCACAGCATAAGAAAACCATCCACTGACTCCTCAACCCATGATTTTATTTTATTTTACTATTATTATTTTTTGGTGCCCTGATGGATAAGACTTAAATCAAGTGTGCTAAAACCAAGTTCAGAAATGGAGGCTTGGTGCAACAGGGGATTTCCAGGCTGCAAGATCAGGCTGCCATGCACAGAGTCAACAGCTATCATTTATAGCCCTTTTTATGGTGGAAATTTGGTTAGAGATAACAATGAAAACTGGAAAGTCCTAAATGAACAACTCACTCATCAGTCACTTCAAAAGAATAGCCTAAAATTTGATGACAACATTTGACTTACCCCACATGATGACCGCAAATAATTTCAAAATACAAAAACGTCCAAAATCCCAAGCCACCTTATCTTCTCTTCCGTCCAAGTAAATATATTATAATTCCGATAATAATAGCAAATTTCCGACTCGCTCAGAAATCATTCACAAAATGCAATAACTGAGGAAATGAACAAACCAAAATTAGACTCATAAATATATGCCGACAAATCCTTAATCAGTTAGGCAAAAGAAAGAACTTAAAAAGGATTTTTTGGGAATATTTTAATGGTTAAAAATTTTAACTTTTCATTTTTTAAAAAAATATAAAATTTATTTAAAAGAATCATGTTAATGTATAATTTACAGTTTAATATATTTATTTTGAGACTTATGAGGTAACTGGCAACTTGGCAATGAAATATGGAATGCACTCAAATCCCCTGTAGCCATTTAAAGCAATGATCTCACCCAAGCCAACTTTGCCATCCATCCAACCCCATCCCCACCATTTAAAAACGCACTGACCCCACCCCCATCCCCATCCCCATCCCCATCCCATCCCCAGCCCCACCCCACTAAATTATATTCATTGATTTATTAAGCTGAATTTTAAATTATTATGGCCGGCACCCCGAAGAATTGATGAATTACCATTATCCAAAAAAGTTGCCAAAAACTCCCCAGTAGAAGTCTGCTAAAACCCCACCACAGCCTTTTTGCGGTTTTTTTTTTTTTTTTCAACTTCCTTATGAAACGCCATTTCTTTCCAGCTAATGTGTGGGGATTTTGGATCTAAAAAGCTTTTCTTGGATCTCTCTAACTCTGCTCTTTACACTTGGATTTGAGGTTAGGATTATCTAACAAAAAGAAAAGGTCATTGCTCGTTGGATCAGTGGGTTTACATGGTGTTTTCTCTCTTGTTTTATGTTTTTGTGGCATCTTGTATTTGATAAAATAGGTCGGGGTTTATATGGTTTTCTTTCTTTCTCTGTTTCTTTGCTTTTGGGGGGTGTTTGATGCTCTCTGATTCTTCATTCAGAGACCTGTTAGGATTGGTGGGAGAGTTCTATGTGGGGTCCTGGTCAATGGGCTTGGCAGGGGTTTTTTATTCGGTGGGTTGCCATAGATTTTCAGAGTTTATAGAAATTTGATCAGTGCTTTCCTTTTCCATGCTTCAAGATCACACATCGAGAATAGCTTAAAAGATTTTTTATCAATTGGGTTTCATATTCCTCTTGTCTTGTCGCATATAATGAGTTTAGTTGAAAGCTGTGGTTGGGTTGGAGATTTTTTTTTTTAATTATTAAAATAATCGTTGAGCTCTTGATTTGAGTCTAGATAGAAAAGCTTGGCTTTATCAGGTTGCTGATTAAATGGGTTCAGCTGGTTTTTTCATGATCTGTATGCTTCATTCTATGATAGCTCTAGCTTGTGGGGCTCTGATGATGTTTTACACTAATGAGGTCTCTAAGTTTGGACATGGCACTGAGGTGGCAACCAAGCTTAAGGGATCAACACCTCATGACCAACTCTTGATCCAGACCTCCGATTCCTTTTCTGGGTTGCTGTTATTTGCCATTGGGTTCCTGCTGTTCATGGTGTCATTTGTGAGGGAAAGAGAGTTCCAAAGCTTCTTTGCCAAGGGTTGTGTGTTGCTTCACGTTTCAATGGCTGTCTGGAGAATCTACTTTGAGAGGAAGGTTGAAGGCCTTGCTCATGATCTGCCTAGGCAGGTTATTGGTGATTTTGCTTTGGCTCTTTCTTGGGTCTTCTTTCTTGTTTACTCATGGAGGGAAAAGTATGACTGACTTCGATACTCTATTGTTTTGTTATGAAAAGAGTGGGGTTCTTAGCTTGGTGATGAAGACTGCACTCTGCAGGGGTGAATATGAAAACACGACACATGGGAAGCAAATAATTTGTGTCAGTTTCCGGATTTGTGAATTTTGTTGAGTCTTTTATACTTGGGATTTTGAATTCCTTGTAATTTAATCCTTTTCACTTACATATTGTTTACTGTAGAAATGTAATTCACATAAACATGTTCATTTTGCTTGTTATGTCAATATCCTATTTGCAATTCTTTGTTCTTAGCAACATGATTTGGTGGTCCGATAAAAGAGCTGTCAGTTTTGATGTAAGGATTAAATTACAGAACCCCACCCACCCCCCCTTTTTTTGTTTTTTTTTTTTCATTCTATATGGGTAAATCATAAAACTTCTGAAATGGTAAAGGAAGTGTAATGCAATGCGAGACATTCTCTCGGAAAATTATTTGTCATTGGGTATGAAATCGGGAGACAAAAAGCAGGTGATAAGATTCGGGGCTAGCCACTTTTTTATGTCATTTGATTCACGTAACCATTGACTTCCAGTTCTTTTGCTAATGAAAGTCCTTCGCTCATTAGGTAGTGGTGGTGGAGAATATCACAAACCAAGAGGAAAGTTTGCTCTCGCGCAAAGGAAAGCTGTGAAATCCACTAGAATTTCTTGGTAGTTCTTAACCCCCGGTATATTTATTCTTGATCTCTCTCTTATGTAGTCTTGTAAAAGTTAGAATATTCGGAATAAAGGAAAATTAGATAGATATTTTTAAGGAGTATCTTAAAGAATTTTAAATAAATGACTAACTGTTGAATCAAAACGATCCAAACCATTAATTAAACAAGTAATTGCAATTTAAACCGCACTCCTCCTCCTTCATAAAGGCATCCAAGCATCATTGTATTAAACAAGATAAAATCAAGTTGTTCTTCTATTTCTGTTATACTGCCCTTTCATGCATAATCTTGTTTTAAACAAGGAAAAACATTTTCTCGTATCAAATTGGAAATTTCGTGCTATTTTAACTCAGTATTCATGTTTTCGTTTATTCATACCATATTTCATACACATGACAAAGACAAGTTTTCTTTCTTTCTTTCTTTCTTTCTTTCTTTCCAGACAGAAACTCATTGGCAATAAGTACGAGGAAATGTCGGGTGTCTGGTCATTTTTTCGCCGACCAAAATAAAAGATCCCATTCAGGTGGCTAAATTCTACGCACACTCTCTTTACATCTGATTACGCACAAACTTACATAGTATTATTATAAATAGCTGCTCCAATCATCCTCCATCCGTTTCACATAATAAAAGTATTCCTTCAAAATCTCTTGCTTCCTTTCTAACCTGTCTCATTTATCGCGTTGCTTGCATTTTTTTTTTATTTATTTATAATTTATTATTCTCTCCGAGGAACCCTACTTTGTGGTGAGAGAACCAAATTGAGAGGCACATTGAATATTCACTTAAAATTTACAACTTTTTTTAGTATCAAAAACTGGAGAGCTAAAGTCTAAGTATTGGGTATCCCTGAGAATGCCCAGCCCACTTCCCATGACCCCCATATATATATAAATGATATAGCCTAAAACCCCTTCACGTAAAATTGGTCGCTGGTTTCCTACGCAAAGAGTTTTGGCGGTGAGGTCTTCTTATTTCCTTTGCTTTTATAGCTCTCTCACTCTACGTAGCAAATTGCTTTGATTTGATTTGATTTCATCGCACGTTTCATTAAATAGGCTTGTGTTGGTTTGATTTAAGGCTCGCATGGGTCCTTCCCCCCGGGGCCGCCCCCACCCCTTTTTTTTTTTTGGGTCTCCCAAATTTAGTTTATCTATATCTATTCTGAAGGTTGCCACACTCAATCATGTGTGTGGCTTGTGAAATGATATTAATTTCTTGGCATTTTCTTCTTTTTGTTTGTTTTTTTTTTCACTTTTAATTTTACACGATTTGCTGTTTCCATTCTCCATTATTTGTGTTAAATTTGTTAATTTCCTGTTATATATATATATATATCACAGAATTGTCTGTTTAGTATCTATCAAGGGTTATGTGACTCTTTTTCATTCATTTCTTTTTAATGCTTAAATTGGTATGCTTTGATGGGGGAAAAAAAAGGGAGAAGAAGAAGAAGAACAAGAAGAAAAAAAAAAAACATCTGGGCTGTGCAGTTTATTTGAGCAAATAGATTTGTTTTTGCCAAAGGCGGGTAGCTGTTTTCAATTTGTTGGGTTTGAGATTTTTTTTTTTTTTTTTTTTTTGGGGGGGGGTTCTCCTGCCCTTATTCGTTTCTTGAGCTTTTTCTCTTTCGTTCTTGCAAGTCTAGAACAAGTAAATACTAATGACGAGCAATACGCTTGAGGATGATAAAACATGTAACAATTTTTTAAATGATTTAAGAATCCGTCTATCGATCAGGGGATTAGATTTTTTATTTATTTATTTATTTATTTATTTTTTGGGGGGGAGGGGGGTGGGGGGAGATATATGGTCAAATTTTGAGGTTGATGGCATGAAGGATTCTTTTTATATTTTTATTCTTGGGAGTCATAACTCGGGAAGGACCGTCTTTTGTTATTCTGTGTGCTGCTTTCGAAACTTGGAACGATTGACTAATTCCGGCAGAATAAGTTTCAACTACAATTTTATTTATTTATTGGTTTGATAAATGAATCTCATGGCACGTCTAAATTAATTCGAGTTTAAGTCTTAATAATGTTACTCATTCTTTATAAACAAAAAATTTATGTATAAAGTGTGATATTTAATTTTAAATTTGGTAATATTAAGATCGAGTATAAATAATATTCATTCTAATTAAAAGTTAAATAGTGGTCTTCTTTTTTTTTTTTGTATGTAACATTTGAATGAAAAAAAAATTGAAGGCATAACTCTTTATATATATATATATATATTTATTTAATCAAAAACATATGACTGAAATAAATTATAATATATAAAATATAATTACGGATGGCTTAGCGCAGTCTGATAAATTACGTCAATGGTGACGGTAATTGTGAAAAGACCATATTGTCCTCCCAACTATGTATAAAGTGTCATGAAAACTCCAATGGCCAAATGACAACCCGCCGCTTCAAAAACGATCGGAATCTCTCGCTCGTTTTCGTTCCTCAAAATTTTTGCACTCTTTTTTAGCAAGTCGATTTCTTGGCTGTTTGTGGTCAAATCGGTGAGTGTTTGCTTAATTCTCTGACTCTCATGCGCTTAGCTTAATGTTTCTTTTTTTTTTTAATTTAAAAAAAGAAGAAGAAGGGTTTAGGGACAACTTTGCAGTTGGTTAGAGTTTTGTCTATTGTAAGGTGATTTTTTTTTTCCTCTCTCTCTCTCTCTCTCTCTCTATATATATATATATATATATATTGGGATTGCATTTGTCTTTCTATCGTGTTTGGTTTCTGGAAATGGAAGGTAAAGAGAAAAGATTCAAGTTTTGGTTCAGTACTGATATGGAGTTTCAGGTTTCAATCCCTTTTTATGTTTTTTGGATTGGTGGGGATTGGGTCTTTCATGAAGATGATGTTGTTTGTTGGCCTACAATACCTTGTAATAGAAGAGGAGTTGTTAAAATATGGGTGTGTGGTTGTTGGGGTGGGGATGTTCTAGTGTTTTTCTCTTTGCAATCGTTGGTTGTAGGGAGAAGGTGCTGCGAAAGTTAGCTCTTGAAATTGTAATGAACTAGTGTTCTGCAATCTGAATGTTTTGGAATGAATAATTGGAATTTTGGCTAGGATTCATGTCCTTTTAGTAGATGTTAGCCTTACTAATTTTGTTATCCCTTCTTTTTCCTTTTTCTTCGCGAGTTCCTCAAATCCTAGTAAAAACAAATGAAAGTTGGGTTAAGGGTGTGTCGACGAGAGTTGCTGGGTCAAGTACCTTTCTACAACTTTTTGGCTGGTTTTCATTTATAGTCTTTTGGATCTTTTGGCTTCTCATGATATGCAGGTTCATTTGCACTGCCCTTGGCCTTGGGGTAACTTTTTCTTGTGTAATCTCCTGTTTAGGGCATGTTGCTGCAGAAACTGCAAATGGTTGTTGCCTTTATTTAGTATAATTGGCTTGTGTCAATACAATTAACGCCAATGTTCTGTTAATTCAATTGGACATTCCTTAAGACTCCGTTAGTGCATGTGTGCAATTATTTAATAATCATTTGAAGGGAAGTGCTGATAATTTCATGGACATTTAGCATTCCTTAATGCACTGATAATTCCATTGAGTCATATGATTCGGAAAAAATTTACTGTGGTTTGATCATGGAGAAAGACATTTTGCTTTCCCAGTCGAAGCACCAAGTTTGGATGAAGAAGATACAGAGGAGAGCAAAAAGAATTGTTTTGTTTTATCTCTTGGTTTTTATAAGCAATTAGGCTGACTGAATTTTGTAGCCATTGTCATGGATTTGTGCTTGACTTGGTTTTTTGTGCTCCAACTGTCAGTTGCCTTATAATTGCAAGGGGATGGCAATTTGGACCATTTGTGCCATTTTCAATGGCATTTTTGATATTAAATCTAACCTCAGTTAACAGTAAGACTAATTCCGGATGTTTTTTATTACCACCTAGATAGTATAGGATGTTTTAAGTGATTTATGAAATTGTGGCATGCGATCTGTAATGATGTCCTGTTTACTGGATGTAAAATGTATTTTACTCCTCATGACAATTCATGCACGAAGGCTTGTAAATGACACCACTTGATTGCAATTATGAAATTGATTCATTGCATGACAGGCAGCTAAAGACTTAATTTTAAGTTATTACTTGATAGAGACATTATATAAAGGATGTAAAAGAAATAAAATAGATTGTCTTTGATGCATTTAACTGATGTTTGTTCCTTTCTGCATCTAATCCTCTGCTTTGCTTTGGGTGTGTTGTTTGCTCTCTGTTGTTCCTCCTTTCAGTATCTTGGACTTTCTGAAGACTTTTGGCGATGGGTGAGCTGCCATTGCAAAATGTTTCCACCACATTAGCTTTGTCAGTACCAGAACAAAACCAGGGATCAGCAATTGCAGCGCCTGCCCAAGCGTCAAAGCCAAAAAAGAAGATCTGCTGTGCCTGCCCTGAAACTAAGAAGCTGAGAGACGAATGCATTGTTGAACATGGTGAAACTGCTTGTGCGAAATGGATTGAGGCTCATCGTGTCTGCCTTCGCACGGAAGGATTTAATGTTTGACATTGATAGAGATAGTTGAGATGATATGCTGACAACATTTTACGGATGTGGCGAGCTTGGCTTTGAGATTTAATCATACCATATGATAAATTAAGTCACAGTAATAAAGCAAGAAAGGGCACTTTTTCTCGACTAAATTAATTGTTCTGTACTTTGTATTTCATGTAACAGGAGGATGTTCCTCCCATTTTTAACAAGTGAAATTGCCAGAATACATTGGCGAGACCTTGATATTTGTATTTCGTTGGTTTTGTCTTTTTATCAGGAATGTTACACGCCCATATAGGTTGACAGTTAGAGCAAACATTGTCAATTTATTAGCTCTAAACCAATTTATTTCATTCAACCTATTGCAACTAGTAGTTTTCGGATGGCATGGAGAGTGTATTCTTGGATATTTACTTTCCTTTTCTTATCCTCTATTCTGTTCAGGTTTTCCATTTTCTAATTGCTGATCGCTCATGTCCTGAGTGGCCGAGTGTATGTATAGTTTTTAATCTGCACCTGTTCTTGTCGACTCCATCTTTCTAAGCTTTGTTCATGGAGTCTTTGTAATCATAGCTCGGGGATAATTGAAGTAGGTGACAGAAGCATGAAGTACACTAACATATGTTCATTAAGCAACGTTGAGGCCATGGAGACATGGCCATTATGTTATACAACACAGGGAAACACACTATTGTGACAGTTTGCACTACACGCACAACTGCTGTCACATGGCTTAAATTATTCTGAACAATTATATAGCTAATTAGAAACTCCCGATCATCTCCGCGTCACGGCATGATTTTGATGACCTTACTGGCCGCATGTGCAGTCCACGCAGGCGCAGCTGCTGCCGCACTTGCACTTGCCATCGTTCTCGGCAGCCGGAACATCCATCGCAACAGTGGAGACAAAGCTGCAATACAAAGAGGCACTCAGGGTTAACATGACCTTTTCAAAAACCATCACCTTGAGGGGCTTTGTGGGACGGCCCATGTTTTGCCCTCGAGAGGAGCATGTAGACGAGTTTGAGTGTACCTCTTCTCAGTCTCAACGAGGAGGTCAACAGTGTAGCTGCTTCCTTTCTTCCTGCAAAGTATTACAGAGGGGAATTAACATCAGTGGAAGCCCTACAAGAGACGACCATCCTAAGCTAAAATTTCTCCAGAAAACCTCAAGGTTTGAGCTAATTGAAGATTACACACGTTAAGTAAAACAGCAACAACAACAACAACAGCAACAGCGTAAAACAAGAATACTAATACTTACACACACTGGCTCTTGTCAGCGCAATCGCAGTTACCGCAGGTGTTGGACGACATGGTGACCGCTAAAGGCTCAGGAACTCGAGGATGGATGATTTTTTTGGGGTGCTGTTTGTGAATCCCTACAACTCCTTTGAAAATTGCTCTGCAAGGGGTCGTGTATTTATAGATGAAGATGCATGGGATTATGGGGTTGGTTGTGTGCAAACTAAAGCTGGGTTAGGACGACTCCTCGAGTTTCAGCGATTCTGTTCTCGATGATGATGTCAGAACATTTTGATTCCCTTGTAATAAAAAGGCCGAAAAAAGGGGAGAATAATGACGGAAGGGACAGGACGATGTGAGGTCCAGAGAAGACGAGCGCCCCAAGTGGGTCCAGCTTTAAGCGGGAGAGCACCGAGCACCGCACACGCACACGCCTCTGTCTCTGGGAAGCGGCCGAAGGAATCTTTGATAATGGACGGCGTGGGCTTGGGATTCCAATTTCTTCCGCTTGTGTCCACACCTCAATAATATTTCTCTTTCCGCGTTTGCATAGATATGGGTGATCTTATCTTTTGTCGTGGCTGTGACTGAGCTCGTTTAGTCCTCTCTCACTCTCATTTGTCATTATTATTTCGGTTTAGCCTTAATTTTCTTTTTTTTTTTTTTTTCAAATTAACTCTATGCGAAGTTCTAAAGAGGACCAGAGAATTATAGGATTATTTCCTCTTTTCTTCTATTCTTGAATAAAATTTGAAGCTTTGGTTGTGATTTTCAAGATTTATGATAGGATGGATGTCCAAGTGAAAACTCTGTGCCAACCGTTAGATTACATATTTTTAATTTTTGATACAAGCTCATAATTAAGAATAAAAATTAAAAATATATAATTAACGATTATACATGATAATATAATATAAACTCGAGTTTTGTACACATCAATCTTCTACGCCCGCTTAATAAAGCTCCTTTTCTTTTCTTCCTAAGCTGGCTGTGTTTTTGTAATTCACTCCAATTGGTCTTTCCTGCCGCCCCATTTGTTTTTTTTTTTTTTTATTTGTTTCTTTCCTCCTCTTCTTTGTTCATTTGCAAAAGCAACTCAACTTGGATTCTATACTGATGTGTACATGTCTGAAAGCTATGGGAACCGAGGATGAAAGGCATTGAGATAAGCATGGCTGTCTATTTTCTTCCCTGTGAAAATATTGAAAATCTAAGTGGCCCTCTATTTCAACTCATTGAATACATAAATTATGTGATAATAAAATTCTATATGGGATAAAAAAAAATATAAAAATAAATAACATATAAGTGATAACAAGAGACAAGGGTAAGTAACATGTAAAGGAGGAGAATTTATAAATTTATTATTTTAAAATTTTAAATTAAAATATAATGTTAAATTCGATAATTTTTGTTATTTATTCGAATCATATTCATTATTATTATTTTTTTAATCTTAGGGTATAGATAGGTGACATATATCAAATCATATAGGTATAGATGCCCTTGAATGTTGATCATCCAAGTGTTAGGATTCTATTTGAAGGGGAATTTTCTTTCTCAATCGGATTTGGATTCTTTTAATTTATTTCCTTATGGTTAGAAAATAGATTTTGCAAAGGGCTTGGTGACAAAAATGTCATTGAATGTCAAGCCATAGAATATTTATAATATATACTTCATGTTATCTCGTGATTTGTATAGTATGTGTTTCATTTGTAAGTTTCTCTCACAAGGCCCACGGATTGGATGAACTTCGACCTGACTATAGGCAAGAACAGGCGGTTTCATTTTTATGGTGGTTGAGCCAAAAAAGAAAAAAAAAACATTAAAGACGAATCAGTTCCCTATAATTCGATTCTGATTTCAAGCTAGTTATGGTTTTTCATTGATTCGGGTTTGGTTCTTATATCGTATTGACCTATCTGTCTTATTATTTATTTATTTAAGATTTATGCTTTTGTTTTTTTTCATACAAAACATCAATTTGAACTGTTTAAATTATTCTTATTGAGACTATAAAAAAAATCCAAAATCAAACATATGAAAGTAAAGACAATAACTTGTCGAGGTTTAGAAGAGGAATCAAAACTCACTTAATTCGCTTGACTCAATAAAGAAACGCTCTTATCTCAGTCGCCACCACTGCCTCTAAATTTGGATGGTGTTCCTTCGATTGTGGAGTCATATAAAATTATTCAAAGGGTTAGGGGTAGTATACCCAGAAATTTGAATTTTTGATTTATTAAAACATTGTTTTACATGATGCTTCATTTACACGTGCTTACTATCTCTGTGTTTTTTTTTTTTTTTTTTTTTGGGTGGGAGAAGAACGACCCTTACTGTCTCTTGCTTAAAAGAATATCTTATTTTGGTGTAATAATTACATGAAACCTCCATATTATCGTCTGCTGCTATCAGGCCATTCATTAAATGTACTTCAAAAAAATTTTCAGGCTTAGTTGTTTTTTCTGTAGGAGGAATGACAACTTCATTCTCTAAATTTATATTGGTTCTATTGGATTTACAAATTCAAAGTTGTAGGTAAATCATAATCACTGTTGTTAGAAAATTAATACATTAAATATTGCAATTAGAGATAATTGAGTGATATAGAGATTGAGAAGAAGAATAAAGAAGTTGTTGTCGAGAAAAATAAAATGGGAAGTTGTATTCATGGACGCAGAATAACAGCAAACAAGGATCAAATGACTATTGAAAAAAAAAAAGAAAAAGAGGTCAAGTGGCTCATTCCGAAATTATTTGCTAGTTTCAATTCAATTCTTTCACTGTTACAGCTGGTTATAATTCTGATTTTTAAAGAGAATAAATTGTAATGGAAATGTTCTCAATGATTCTGATTCAAGTCTGGTTTGAATCAGAAACGTGGTTGGATGCAAGTCAATCTATAAATTCCTTAATGCCATATCTGGTGATCAAGTTTGGTATTCTAGATATGAGACTAATTTGCAAGAGAAATGTTTCTACCATACGTCAGGCCGTTTACAACTGAGTTTCTAATATGTAAGGTGGGGTATAAATATTTATAGAATTAACCCCTCCATGTAAAAGATTATTCATCCTCGAGCAAGCATTTGGATAGGCTGTATCGCACCAAATATTTCATTTATTATAGCTATGTTATGTATAAAAAAAATTAAAGCGTTTTTAAAAATAAATATATATATTTTTACCCATATCTAAACTGTAATTTTCATTGTGTATGGAAAAAATGTCCATACGCGAACCCATATCCTTGTGTTGCACTCTTCAGATATATTCATTCCATCTTCAATATATGATATGTTCTTTGATCAATATGTTCATCAAACAGTTGGGCATATGAGAAGTCAATGTTGTCTTCTCTTCTCCATAGCCTTCCCGCCCTTTGCCTCATGCATGACCAGTCCATGCTTTCGCACGATTGCACAAAAATCTGACTTGTTCTCTCGAACAGATCATCATCATTATTATACTTTTTGGTTTTCTCAACTTATTTATGATGCAACTATCGAAAAATGAGCAGGAGTGTTTTTTTTTTTTTTTTTTCCTTTTATTTGCCTATCTGCTCTATAGAAAATCACCAAGATAAACCTTCTCAACATCGAGGTAGAAGAGGATGCATGTAATAGTAGAGGAGTGTTGCGTGATCGGGATGAAGACGGTGGTCAACATGAGAATTCCCGAGGAGGGTCTGGTGGCGTTTGCTGCAACTTGCAAAGTGAGAGCGAATTCAGGACAGCACACTGATGGAGAAGGAGTCCAGCACAACAGAGAATTGGGCCCCCTCATGTAACATCGCCATATGTGGTGGCATCAAGGTGGGTGGGTGAGCGAGTGTTTGTGTACTTCAGTTTTCACTTCGCTTTTTAACAGGATTTCTTCATGGTAATCGAGAAAATATAAGTATTGGAACATTTACCCTTTGTTTGGTTTACGAGAAAGAGGAGGGGACAAAAACTAAGAAAAAAGAAAAAGCATAAGAGAGAGAATCTTTTTATGCTTAAATTATTTTGAGAAAGAAATTATATGAAAAGATTGTTAAAGCATATCATATCATATAATTTATATTTTAAAATTCACGTAAAATTCTAAATTATTAAGTAAAATATATTTCTATTATAATATTAAAATTTTAATAATTTATTGATCATGATTTCAAATTTTCATATATTATTTTTTTATTTTATTTTTTTTTAGTGGCTCCCTCTTTCTTTTCTCTGTCTCTCTCTGTATATGAGTCTATTTTTCCTTTTTTAATACATATTCTCTCTTTTATCTATATATGTCTTATCTTTTTTTTTCCTTTTAATTCGTCAATTTCTTTTTCTTTACTTATTTATGTACAAAAATATATTTTTAGTAATATATTATTATATAAAATATTATTTATTTCACAAAAAAATTAATATTATATATTAATATCTGAAAAACTTACAACTATAGCCAAAACAAATAAATTTATTATCACATAAATTTATAAGTGAGAATTTAATATTAAAAAATATTACAATATCAATTTTATTTCTCTTCACTTTATTATCATATTCAAACAAAAATTTTACATTTTATCCACTTTTTCATAAATTTCCAACTTATCTAAACAAATAAAAAAATAATTATCTTTTTCACATTTTTTCTTTTAAAATTTTCTTTCTCACACAATCATAAATTTAAATTACTGTGCTCTAGTCCACCCAAGCCTTTTAATTAATTAACTTTATTAAAAGTTAAATTTAAAAATTTTAATTTAAAAAATAACTTTAATATTAATTTATATATATTTAGTTCACTAATTTTAATTTACTTAAGTTTCTTAAAAAGAAAACACATAGTATAACAATAAAATTATATAAAAAGCGTATATTTTGATGCATAAATGTGTGAATTTTTTATTAAATAAAAATAATTTTATAAATATTTCAATTATTACACTTTTAAATTAAAATTAAAAATTTTTTCTATTAATATTTTTATTTAATTTTTATATAAAAATTATTATTTAAATATCATTAAATTTAAATAAATTTATCTCACCTCTCACCTTAATATTAATAAATTTAAGGGCTAATTTTATGAACATGATATAAATTTAGATTTTACATAAAAATAAATTTATATGAATTTACACGTTGTATAATTATAATTCTTGAATGTGAATTACAATAGAAACAATTTCCTGCACTTTAGCAATATCTATCTTTGGCAGGCAGTGGCCCGCGGATTTGCAGTACACATCCAAACGACACGTCTCCAATAGTTTATAAAAGCGACACGTGTCTCTGCTTTCCATGGATTCCCCAAAAACCCTAAACCCCTCAAGTGTATATATATATATATATATATATATATATATAAATCAAAGCCCGACTCCGTTGTTGGCCTGCGCAGGGAAGTAGGCAAAACAGAGCAGTCACTTGGGAAGCATCGTCATCTTCAATGGCTACTTCGGCAGTGAGAACGATGATGCTGAGCAAAAGCGGCACGTCGTCTCATCTCCGCCTCCTCTTACGTGGCTCGCTCATCAATGCATCCGGCAACCTAGCCGGAGACACCCTGAGAATTTCCGATCTCAAAACGCGGCCAGAGCCCGTGAGCCAGTATTTCGGTGGAGTCCCATCTAGCGGTGGCCACGGCGGTGACGCTGTTGTTGGTTTTGGGCTTAATAGCCATGGTTTGCATCCGGATTGGAGGTTTGGTGGGTTTGAAGAGATGGGTCGCGTGGAGGCTCGCCCGAGGAGGAGAATGGTTTCGGAAGAAGACGAAGAAGATGATGATGAGGCGGAGGAGGGGCTAGATGAAGATGGTGATGCGAATTTTAATATGGATTTTTCTGACGAAGATGAGAGTGATTTTGATGAGGAGGAGGAGGAGGGGGAAGAGGATGAAGACGATTATCCCATCGAAAATGTTAGGAAGAGAAAGTGAATTGATTTTTATTTTTATTTTGTCCATTCCCGGTTTTATTTGGAATGTTTGATGATGATTGTCACTGATGTTATGATATTGAAGTACCTGTAATGGGAATTATCATTGTTTTTCTTTTCTAAGTAGAATTGTTGTTTGACGATATTGAAGTACGTGTAATGGGAATTATCAGTGTTTTTCATTTCTAAGTAAAATTGTTGTTTGACGATTTGTTTTCGGTCGACTTCTGGTTTATGCACAAATAACAGCAATTTTCAAGGCTCATTACCAACCCCACCTCCCAATAACTATCTAACAGGAGAAATCTCGCCATCTTCGTGTGATTTGCGCTCTCTTAATTACCTTGATTTGTCTTACAACATCTTCTTCAATGTCTCAGGCAACTTGACAACCCTTCAAACCTTAAGACTTTTCTGGCAGCATGCTCTCAGGAAAGATAGCTGTGGAGCCGACTCAACTCTCATTTCCTGAACACTTAATGTCTCTCATAATCAACTGGTGGGTGCTATACCAGCCGGGAAGCAATTCAATACATTTGATAACGGCTCGTACGAGGGAAATTCATGACTGTGTGTTCTGCCTTTTATCACATTCATGTGAAAATTCTGTGGCATTGTCTCCACCAAATCTAAACATGGACAAAGATTAAGGCTCTTCCAGCTTTCTATCTTCTAATTGGATGACAGTCTTGGCGAGGGCTTGATGCAGCTAATAAAGATTGGTATTGAACATTAGAGTTCGTGGGACAAGTATGCTCAAAATTTATTTTTGACAGTTATTGTTACCAGCAATCAAGTGGATGTCCAGGGCAAATCCCCTAATTAGCCTTTTAGTTTTCTTAGTTGGTTTTTAATGTACATTTCAAATTTGAATGTGAATTGTGTAATTAAGAAATTTTATATTGAAATTGAGAGGAAAAAAAATAAGAAATATATATAAATAGTAAGAACTATAAATTTAATATTTTAAGCTTTTTAATTGAGATATAGCATTTGGTTGAGATATAGAGACAAGTATATTACTTGGACTCTAAGAATGACTTTTGTAATAAGGGTATCCTTTTTTGTTTCCTCTTTCTGTCTTGCTCAAAAGGTCTTTGCAATGACAGAAACATTGATCAACAGCAACCTTTGTGATTCCCTCGTTTTATGATTCTGTTTGTAATCCTTGCTATCAGGACTCAATTAAATGGATTTGGAATGGTAAGATGCTTCTAGTTTTGTACTGTTGTCCCTGTTAGTTTTGCAATGTCATCTATAATCATTATCTCCTACTTTGATCTATCTTTGAAAGCAAGCTAGAAACACCGGATCTTACAACATATATGGTGGCATAGACTATAAATGTTTCGAATCGTGTATTGTTCTGTTAGCTTCAGATTTTCCAACGAATTGGTATATGGTCAGATCCTAATCATTCACTTCAAATTAAACGACATAGATGCACCAAACTTGATCCTTTGTACATGGACCACCAGTTAGCACAAAATTTTCACAATATTTAAACACCAAAAAAAACATCAGCACAATTTTTTCATAAATGAGGCAGAAAGATGTAAATAACGGAAGTAACATGGTTTATGAAGCAAATTGCTGTGCTGAAGTACTGGGGGGTTTAGTCATCATTCTCGTTAATGTGGGCATAAGACAAAATGGTCGTACAAACAGATTTCGGGACAGATGTCTATGAACAGGCATCGGCAAATTGCCCTGTTAAAGGGGCACTCATGTGGTGTGCACTTTCCGTGCATGTTCATAGATGTGAATACGCGCCAGCCAGCTCTTGGTTCAAACCCTCGGACCGTGCGAGTCCATTTACTAGGCCAGTCAGTTTCTGGACCAGAAACTGGGGCGACCAAGTTTTGGTTCCTCTGCAAATTAGCACCAATGCTTGTGCTCTCAGTTTCCTTCTTTGGTCCTCCTAATTCTCAGGCGAACCAGCTTTAGTTGCCTTTGTTGAACACAACGGTCTTGGTCAATCTACCGAAACCGAGAAAAGAGGTCCTTAGAGTCTCGGGACCTCCTTTCGAATGTAGGAGATAGAATCATTTTCCTAGTCATAGACGCAACTTGGAAAAACCATTGATATTGACCGCCTTTTGGTACAAGGGATGGAAGTCTTGAGAATCCTCTCGAGTGATCTCTTTCACACTCTATTTACCTACATGGAGCAACCATTGACGTTTACCAACTTTGGTACGCAAAAACTGGGCAAGACTTGACTCGAACAAGCCTCGCGAACTGCCACCATTTTCCCTAGTCTCCCTATTATATGGCTCATCATTCTCGTTCATCGTTGGGGGCATTTGTCTCTTAACTCTCACATTAAGTGCGATGGGGTGCAAAGAATCTCCCTCTTAACTCAAAAGAATACCGACAAAAAATCTATTCTTCACTCATAATTAGCATCTACCAACTAACTAAGGATTATTTTTGAGTTTAATAAAAAAAAGAAAAGAAAAGCAATATTCATATCGGTCTCAAATCAAATGTAGAACCACCACAAAAAATACCCATTAAGTTTAATAAAACATTGAGATATATAATACCACTTATATGCAAATCATGTGTGTAATAATCTATGATGATATATTGTGTTATAAAGCACTTAATAACTGATAAAAATTCATCTTCGGATATGGTCTGTGTCAATTAGCCCACGAATAAGAATTGCGAAGGGCGCACAATGTGGCGTGATGATCGCATTCAAATGTTTGATTTTCCCTGGCCAAGGCGTACGTAAACATTATCGCATTCATTACGCAAGGATGGCGAGGACCTTTATGGTCTATACTCAAAACTACCCATTTATTGTTTTTATTTTCCAGTCCAAACTGCGAAGAGGACTGGTAATAGGTGACACATCAAATCTATTTGCTGGCTTTCCTTTCTTTCTTTTTTTTTTTTTTTTCATAAGTATAACATCTATATAGTTTTATGTTTTATAGAATTAGATCTCACCTATTTTTTTTTCAATTGAATATCATTTTATTTGTTTTATAGAATTAGCTACTAATTATGTGTTTAGCAACTGGGGCTGCTCCAATGACGGACCAACTTGGCTCTTGCAATCTTCTAAAAAGCTTTGTACATCCCATTGTGTATATCACTACACAATCTCCCCATTTTCACAATTATTTTAAGTGGAAAGCAATTTTACTAAGGAGAGACTCTACAAAATAATGCAGGGAGGAACTCTATGTGTCTATGTGATTTTTTATTTTCTCACATAATATAAATATAGTCAATAAGCCGAAAAATATCACTATTCAAATTAGGATGATGTTGCCAGTTTTTTCAACATAAATGATGATGCCATGAGAAAGTCGATTGATAGCGCATTTTCTAAATTGGCTACTCTTCCCCGTGTCAATAAAAAGCCTCCTTAGATGCAGTTTATGGTTTATCTAAAACATTTTATCTCGTACCAAGGCATCATGGCTTCACTATTGTCTGCATTATTCCTGTTCCACTCGCTTTCTCTAGTGCTAATGGTTCTGCTAACGAGAACATCCGCTTCTAGCAAGCCGCTGTGCCATGACAATGAGAAATATGCCCTGCTGGAATTCAAACAAAGCTTTTCCATCAGAAAGAATGCATCCACTGATCCTTTGGCCTACCCAAAAGTTGTATCCTGGGATCTTCCCGGACACAACAATACGGGTGATTGCTGCTGGTGGGATGGCGTTGAGTGTGATCAGGACACTGGCAATGTCATAGGACTTGACCTCAGCAGCAGTTGTCTCTATGGTTCCATCAGTTCTAGCAGCACCCTTTTCCAACTTGTTCACCTTCAAAAGCTCAACTTGGCACACAACGACTTCAATTTCTCTCGAATTCCTACCCAGATTAGAGTCTTCTCATCTCTAACTCACCTCAATCTTTCTAGTTCTGCTTTCCATGGCCAAATCCCATTAGAGATCACAGAATTGTCCAACCTGACTTCTCTTGATTTGGGTTTGAATACTGATGAGTCACTTGCTGAGAAATGGCTGGAGCTTAAGAGCTCTGATCTCGTAATGTTGGCTCAAAACTTAACCAGGCTTCAAAGACTTGACCTTCGTTATGTGAACATATCATCTACCTTACCTAACGTCTGGGGAAACTTGTCATCTTTGACATTTCTCAATCTTGAAGGGTGCAATTTATGGGGTCTAGTCCCACCTTCACTTGGTGAGCTAACTAAGCTTGTGTATCTGAATCTTGGAGGCAATAGCTTTTCAGGTCAGATCCCATCCTTGTTTGCCAACTTCACAAAGCTTAATGAGTTGCACTTGTTCAAAAATCGCTTCATCGCGGGAGACTGGTCATGGCTGAGTAAGCTAAACAAACTTACTTCTTTGATGCTTTACGTAAATAATTTGTCAGGTCATCTTCCTTCCTTTCTAGCAAATCTAACACAGCTTAATTGTCTCGATGTTAGCTCTAACGAACTAACGGGGCAAATTCCCTCATGGCTGTCAAACCTTACTCAATTAACCATCCTGAATCTTGGGGTCAACAAGTTTTCTGGTGGAATTCCAGTGTCCATTTCCAACCTCGTGAATCTTGAACATCTTGATCTGGGTTCGAATAACTTCACTGGAACCATTGACTTCCAGAAGTTCATGAGCCTTCAGAACTTGACATTTCTCCATCTATCTGGAAACATGTTGTCTTTGGTCAATAATATTGCCATCAATGCTACAATTCCAAAGTTCACTCATTTGGGATTGTCTGATTGCAACTTACGACAGTTCCCAGACTTCATTAGGCAACAAGATGAGTTGACTTTTCTAGCTCTCAGTAGGAACAATATTCGAGGCCAGGTACCAAAATGGTTAGCAGATACATGTAGCAGAACTCTGTCCTTCTTGTTTCTTTCAGGCAATTTTCTAACTGGATTCGAGCAATCTGCAGTTCTTTCCCTCTTTAGAAACTTGGAGTCACTACACCTTGATAACAACCAGCTTCAAGGACCCCCATCTATTCCACCGCCTTCCATTGTTTCTTACAATGTCCATAATAATTATCTGGTAGGAGAAATTCCGCCATTGTTTTGTGAATTGGGCTCTCTCACCACCCTCGATTTGTCCAATAACAACTTGACTGGCGAGATTCCGCAATGCTTGAGTAATTCTCTTGCTGCGCTTATTCTATCAAATAACTTCTTCAGTGGCAGAATTCCTGGAAATTTCTCATATGGATGCAGGCTGAGGATGCTTGATCTAGGCCATAATCATTTGCGGGGCCGGTTACCAAGATCATTGGCTTACTGCACAATGCTAAATTGTTTTGATATCAGTCAAAACAACATTGCTGACACCTTTCCATTTTGGTTGGGAACTCTCCCGAGCCTGCAGATCATCAATTTCCATTACAACCAGTTTTTTGGTGGGCTAGAAAGCTCTGCCTACGGATTTTCGCAATTACAAATAATTGATCTCGGACACAACAAGTTTTCAGGAACTCTGCCATTTGAGTTTTTTCAGGCCTTGAGCAACATGAAAGCGTATGATCAAGGCGAGTTTACGTATATGCAATCGAACCAAACTGTAGTAGGGCAAGAATCCGACGGCCCTGACATCTCCGACAGATGCGAAATATACTTGACAATCAAAGGCCTGTACAGGTTTTATTCCCAGATTCCGAGTGTGATTATGGCCATTGACCTGTCAGGCAACAAGTTCCAGGGAATGATTCCAAGTTCAATTGGGAATCTGAAGATGCTAAATGTGATCGACCTCTCAGGAAACAATCTCACGGGCAGTATTCCATCAACTTTTGGGGGTCTGGAAAAGATTGAATCTTTGGACCTTTCAAACAACATGCTCTCAGGAGAAATTCCTCCAGTGCTGGCAGAGCTGACTTTTTTGTCATACTTCAATGTATCTCACAATCAGCTGGAGGGTCCCATACCACAAGCGCAGCAATTTGGTACATTTGAGAACAGTTCGTACGTAGGAAATGCAGGACTGTGTGGCCTCCCTTTGTCAAGAAGGTGTGGAAATTCAAATGCCTTTCCTCCACCTGAAACAATTATCGAAGAAGATGGAGGCTCAGGATTTGACATTTTCTGGATGCTGGCTACAATTGGATATGGAAGTGGGACTGTGTTGGGAGTTTTTATTGGGAACTGGTTCGCCAATTACAAGCATCAATGGTTGGCGAAGACTTTTTAGGGTGAGAAAAATGCTAAAATCAAAAAGAAGAAATAAACGTACAAGTTAACTGCAAGTGATGACTGTAGTTGGAACTCGTATCTCCTCGCTAGGCCATGCCAATTACACGTATTTAGGTAGAGTAATTAAAGCTGAATACCATAGTACTGCAGTATTACTCATCACATTGGAGTTACATGAATGCACCATCAAGTAGAACATTTCGTTTTTCCAAGAAAAATGGTTGCTTCAAAATAGTTTTAATTTCAAATTCAACTTAGGGAAGTAGCAACCCTTTTGTAATCATAATATTGACAACTATGTTAAGTTGAAGTCACCATAATTCAAATTTGAAAATGTACCTCAATATTTATATATATGTAATGAAAAAAAAAAGTATGTGTGTTAAGACTTATTTTACATTTTCTTTCTTTTGTTATTGATTTTTTTTTATATTGAATGCTTAATTTGAAACAACAAAGTTGTAATTTATACTTGGTTTTGAGGAAAATTAAAACTAACGAGCTTAAAAAACCAGAGAATACCCTTTGTAAAACAACTTGTCATCTTCTTAAATAGCTTCCTCTAGCTTTACCCCCTTGCCGAGACAACTATACTTAGTAGTCTGTCATAATGAAGACATATTTAAGGGTCTTCAATCAATAAGAAATCATTGAGAATGGTGCAAAGATCTCCCCACTTCATGCAAATCCAATAATGACACAAATCAAACACCACAATAAGTAGGTCTCAAGGTAGTATAAGGCCCTAACTTGTATACATTCAGCCGTTACAAAAAGCATCTCTAATAGGATAATGACTTGTGAAATAACCAAAGAAGCTTAGCATAGGATAAAAGAGAAATTTAAAGGCTTTCTAAAAACTAGAAACATGAAATTGTTAAATCTTATAGGAAAATTTAAGATGTTTAGAATAAAGAAACCTGAAACTATCAAAGAGTATAGTGACAGGTTACTCAACATTATCAACCAAATTAAGGTCCTCAGGGTAAAGACTTCCCTAACAAGTTAGTAGTTCAAAAAATCTTGGTTAGCGTGCTTAAAAGGTTTGAAACCAAGATTTCATCTCTGGAAGATTCCAGAGATCTGAACACAATCTTTTTGGCAAAACTCATCTGAACACATAAATGAGGCAAATGAGAAAGGAAGATGATGATGATAATGCCTTCCAAGTTAAACAAAAATAAAAGCACACATAAAAAAGGAAACTAAGATCAAGGCAAAGAAAGAAAACTTCAAACATAAAGATAGAATGAAGCAAACAGTATTTACCATATGAATATGTAGCATAACCAATCACTTATCTAAGTTTTATAGGAAAAAGCCAAATAAAATCTGCAATTTCTAGAAGAAAAAAGGGCATGTAGAGAAGATATGCATGAAGAAACAAAGTCAACAACAAGACCAACCTACAAAGACAAAAGCCTCGGAGGTAGATGATGAATAATAATCTAAAGAACAGTTCTTTGCTATTAACAATGATGAGTCCTATAAGGTTGGAAACATATGGTTAGTGGACAGTGGTTGTATATGTCTTTAAACCTGTATATGTTTAAAACCTTGGACCATTCCTATACTTTTAACATAAAAATTAGGAATGGTCAATTGCTGTCAATCAGAGGGAAAGGCACAATAGCTATAAGGGAAATCTCAAGTATTAAACAAATGGCTAATGTTTTATTTGTTCCAAATATAAGTTAAAATCTGCTCAGTATTGGTTAATTTTTTGAAAGTGAATCTTTTTTTGTCTTTAAGGATAGTATATGTGTTATATTAAATGCTAAAGGACTCTAGTTGGCTATTGTTCCCATTAAATGAAAAAGTTTTCACTTACACTGGAGTGAATCTTCTTACTAGGCTTAATCATCATTTACTGATCAATATGTTCTTTGCATAAAAGATTAGGTTATTTTCATTATTCAGGTATTTAAACATTGCATAAAAAGAAACTAGCCTTAAATGGGCTTGAAATTCATGATCCTACTGTCATGTGTGATATCTACTAACTTGGAAAGCAAACTAAACTTCTTATTACTGTAAAAACTCAATGGAGAGCCAAAGATAGACTTCAACTCATTCATACTAATTTCTGTGGACCTATTAGTATCCCTTTACTAAATGATAGTAGGTTTTATATCATTTTTGTAAATGATTTCATAAAATTCTGTTAGATTTACTTTATAAAAATCAAAGTTAAAGTCTAACATGTTTTTTCTAAGTTTAAGGCTTGGATTGAAACTTAAACTGGTTTTAAAATCAAAGTACTCAAATCATATAATAGTTTTAAGTATACCTTAAAATCATTCAAAAGTATCTATATAACTGCAAGCATTCAAAATCAATACATAACTCTTTACACACCTCATCAAAATAAGGTAAGTGAAAGGAAAAACATCATAATTATGTCTATGGCTAGATATATGCTTGAAGAGAAAGACTTCCAAAAAGCTTTTGGGCTAAAGTAGTTATCACATTAGTTTATGTTCTTAATAGATTTCTAGCAAAAGCGTTATCTTGCCAAACTCCCTTTAAGGCTTAGTTTCAACATAAGCCTTCATTTGATCACCTCAGAGTTTTTGATTGTATATGTTTTATTTATGTACCTAAACAAAAAAAAAAAAGACAAGCTGGATCCTAAAGCAACTACAGCAATTTTTGTTGGCTATTCAATGCAACTTATAACTATTAAGTGTATTAAATTCATTCTGGAAAAATTACAATTACAAAGAATGTCAAGTTTAGTGAACATAAGTATTAGAACTAGGACAAATTAGCAGTAGAATCTACTTAAAATCAGTTTATGCAACTTTCATCCAGTTCTTCTCTAGAGTCTGACTTATTTGATGATGATGATTATTTTGTTAGGGAAAATCGAAGGTTATCAGATATTTGTAAGAGAGTTACTTAAGCTATTTTAGAACTTACAAACTATGAAGAAGCATTAACCAAATCAGAATGAAGATCAATTACACAGTAAAAGCCTTAATCTATTGAGAGGAATGGAACTTGGTAGTTGGTTTCCAAATCATAAGACAAGTTAGTCATTGGTGTTAAGTAGATCTTTAAAACCAAATACCTAGTAGATAGGACAATTTTTAAGCTGAAAGCTAAACTGATAGCTAAAGGATATTCACAATAATACAAAGTTGACTAATTGAAACCTTTACACTAATAGTTATAATGGATACTATTAAGTTACTGGTGGTCATTGCAACTCACAAAGGCTAAAATATTAATCAGTTTGATGTAAAGTCTGCCTTTTGTAATGACAAATTTTAGGAATAAATTTATGTAGATCAACCTCTTGGATTTGTCAAAAAAGGCATGAAAATAAATTTTATTTGTTAAACAAAACCCTTTATGGCTTGAAGCAAGTCCCAAGGGCTTATTATAGCAGAATAAACAAACATATACTAAACTCGAGATTCAACATAAGCAAATTAAAAGTTGTATTATATGTTAAGACATAAAGAATCCAAATTTTGTATGTCTCTATATGTTAATGATCTACTTATTTCTGATAACGGTCAAACTCTTGTGCAAAAGTTCACAGATAAAATGAAACAAGTTTTTGAAATAACTGACATTGGCCTTATGTCTTTCTTCTTTAGGTTGAAATTCCACCATTTTGACTAAGGAATTTTCATAAGCCAAACTAAGGATGTTAAGAAAACTCTTAAAAGATTCAACATGGTTAATTGCAAGAGCATTGTAACTCCCTTAACAATTCATGGCAAGTTACAAAAGGAAGATAGAGCGAGAAAAATATATGCCATCAAATATAAAAGTCTTATTAAAGGTCTGTTATACTTGTTAATCACTAAACTATATGTTAGACATGCTACTAGCCTTTTGTCTATATTTATGCACTTACCAAGTGAGTTGTATTATAAGGTTGCCAAGAGAGTTTTAAGGTACATTAAGGGAACAATTAGTTTAGGGCTTATGTACAAGAGGTTTGCAGAAGGAAAACTTGTTAAATATACAAACAATGACTAGGTAGGCTTTCCTAAAGATATTAAAAGTACTTCAGGCTATATGTTCTTTATTTCAAAAGGAGCTTTTAGCTGGAATTCTAAGAAGTAAAGTATAGTAGCTTAGTCAACAACAAAAGTAAAATATATTATAGTTATATTTGTTGTAAACTAAATTATTTGGATAAAAAAAATTACTTATTGATCTAAACCATAAGTCAACAGAAACTACACCAATTTTTTGTGATAATTAGGCTACAATAGCAATTTCAAGGAATTTAATCCTTTATAGAAGAATCAAACACTTTAAAATCAAATTGCATAGTATCAGTGAGGCCCAAAAAGACTAAGAAGTGATCCTTACTCAATACTTCTTCAATGAATAACTAGCTAAGATACTCATTAAAGACTTGAATAAATAAAGATTTGAAACTCTAAGAAGATTCTTAGGTGTGCAATACTTCAACACCAAGGAGGAGAATTAAAGCTAAAGATCATGGTGTTGCAATATTACTTATCACATTTGAGATACAGGAATGCAGCAGTAAGCAGAGCATTTTGTTTCCCTAGGAAAAACAATTGCTTCAAGTTAAAGAAACAACTATTTTGTATTCTTTGTTCAAGTAAATTAAGTTTGACTTAATGACTTTTAATTTTTTTGTTGTAAAATAACTTTGATTTCAAATTAAGTATAGGAAAGTAGTTGTCCCTTTTGTAATCATTAGGTTAACAATTATGTTAAGTTTAAGTTTAAATTTCTAATGATGTTGCTTATGTCATAAGCATCCTAATTCAAATTTGAAAATATACCTCAATGTCTATATATATGTAATGAAAAAAAAAAAGAAAAGTGTGTGTGCTAAGACTTACTTTACATTTTCTTTCTTTTGTTATTGATTTTTTTTACTCTATAATGCATGTTTAATTTCTGCACTTGAAATAGCAAAGTTACAGCTTATGCTTTTGCATTTCTAACCCTCTTTTCATCCTAACAATAATTAAGGTTATGACAAGAATATATTAAGTATAGATAGCATTTTCATTTCAAAAGGATGCTTTTGCTTTCAATGATTTAGAAAATTAAGACTTTGTTATAGTTTTATTAACAAATGTTATCTATAAATAAAGTTATTAACTTCTTTAATGATGTGATGTAAATTATCTATATATGATGGCTTGAAAATTATCATACACATTACTACTAATGTGACTTATCATTTTTTTTCCCATAAATGATAGATAATTTTTAAATAATTATTTAAATTTATCTCCCTCACTTATTCAAATAATTAGATATGTATGAAAATTTTAAATAATTATCTTAAATTATTTTTCTTACTTTATGTAAATTTTAAAATATGTATTTTTTTATAATTATCTATTATTTTCCCTTATCCCTAATAATTTTCTAAAATTGCCTTATACATTTTTGTAATGCTCTATTCTCTTTTAAAGTTACCCCTTTTTATATATTAATGATAAGTACATATTCAAAAAATAATTTTTAAAGATTTTGAAAAAAATTATTTTTTACCAAACCATCCATGTTAAAAGTGATATTTTAAGAAATTTTGTTAAGAAAAAACTTTCAACCAAATTACATATTATTATTATTATTATTATTATTATTCTATTATTTGAATATCATTGTTTCTACATTCTTATATGTGGATTTATTTTAATAGGTTGGCTAATTTGTTTACATAAAAGGCTGCCACTTATTGTATATTAATAAATTGCATCAATATAAATAGAAAGAAGTAAAAAAATTATTTGATCTTAACCATGTTGGTTTCTTATTATTAATATTTTTCTTTGGAATTTATGCTTTTGAAATATTACTAGCTTCATTCTTTATACTTTATTTAATAAATGCTATTTCATAAGAATTCATTGCGCATGCGTTTAATTGATTTTAATTTGTTAATATAAAAAGGTAGAAGAAATGAACACAATAAGTGCAAATAAATCTTATTAGGTTAAATGAAACATTGAAGTCAAGAAAAAGTGCGCCAAGCATGGGAATGGGCTAAAACAGTTCAGACAAATATGGTTACACATATTTGACCGCAAACGAGATAGCAACCGGATTTAGGTCTTGACTAAATCATGCATAACGAAAAAAAAAAAAATAATAATAATAATAATCATTGTTTTTTTTTAAAAAAATAATTTCTTGATAAGTAAGTTTGGCAGTAAAATCATTCGTTTGCGCTAAGGATGCCATAATGTATAATAATCACAATAAAAAGTGCAACAACTAATGTACAAGAAATAATCAAAGAAGTATATAATTTTTTTTGTTATACATTCTGCCATATTTTTTTATTAAATTTGTTGTATATTGTGTTATTATTATTAGTATTATTATTATTATTATTATGCATTTTCAGTTCTTGTCTCTAGACTTAAA
>CM038600.1:1240144-1263062 GCA_021533255.1 Ceriops tagal | reverse complement strand
ATATATATATTTATATTTTTTTTTTTAATCTAAGAAAGATGGGGCAATCTTTAATTCGTTCCAATCCTCCGTCCAGGTAGTCAATCTCCTTGAACACTCCGGCATCGCCAATGTCAGAATTATGGGTTCCACCTACAGTCAACGCCTGCGAATCATTAACCCGTGATGCGGGGATGAACCAAGAGAGCCCTTATCTCGACAAGTCCGGAAAATATGATGGACTACCTTCATCCAGCGGCATCTAGAATTGGGAATTCTCCTGGTCTTTCAGTTGACGCGAATGTTTGAAATGATGGCAGCTTGCCTGACCGGCAGACAGATTATGACAGCATTTCTTCCCCACGCTGCAGAATAGTATTCAAATTTTGGGTCTAGGATTTTTGTTTTGTTTTGTTTTGTGGAGACCAGAAGGAAAACGCTTGTGCTTGGACTCAGTGTCCAATAGTTAATTTCTTATAAATTATCTTGGGAAAATGTTAGATATGCACGGGGTTTTTTTTTTTTCAACTGTATTCACGAAAAATGTACATATATGCATATGTTTTTTAAAGAAAAAAAAAAGTATTGAATATAAAATATACAACTTTTTAAATAATATATCTGCTCTATGTGGTTGCCCTATTCGAAATTCCTTTTGCTATGTAATAAGACTCATTCTTTTATTCCGATGCGATGGTCTACCAGGCAACCGAGAAAGTAAACAAAATACATGGTCGTTCCCTTGTGCGGAGACCCAGAAGTAGGATTCTTATCCGTAGTTAATATCACTGGTGTTGAGACGGTGTCAACCTTGGATCTTGGCAATTAACAAATAATTGCAATAGTATCTATTAAGATGTAATATCTTAAAACTAATAATCAGTTTGATCGATGGAAAATAATGTAATTAATTGGATTAATGCTTCTCAATCTCTTGAGATTTCGCTCATTGGATGAAGGCACGAAATAAAATAAAATAAAATCAAGTAGTTCAAGGCATATGACAGAGGTTGGAATTCTGGGGCTGTGTCCGACTTTGGACTAACTGTTTTTAGGTTTGGCTTGCAATTTAGGATCAACAATTAGCATTTGTGGGATTTTTGTGGTACCAAATCATTCATCAAAGATGGGTTCATGGTCCCGTGATTCTTCTACTGCAACTGGTTGGGACACCCATTTTAGAACTTCTTAATTCTATGTTCAAATTATAGAAATTATATTTTTCTTTTATATAATCTTTTGGCCTCATGGTAACTAAAAATGGAAAATAAAAGGATTCATCACCATTTATCCTGTGCCCAATGACAAAAAACAAAAAGGATTCCTAGTATCAGCAAGAAAATAAAAAATAAAAAATAAAAATTCTGAGTCGTTTCGTAAAATCAGGACAAACAGGTCTCTTAACACTCAACAATATTGCAGGTGTTGGACATACCCATAAATGAACCTTTGTATGGTATTTCTTTTAAGTCAACTAAATATATATTAATTGTTTCGTCTTATAAACTCTTTAAAAAATTTTATTTTTCTTCCCTCTTTAGACTTTGTCCTTCTCTTTCTTTTCTCCCATTTTGAAATTACACTAACAAACTCTCTCATGCGTTTCACTTGTGCCTATAAATATCATCACTTCTATCAGTATTTCCTGAAACTTGCTGTCAAACGTGTCCATTATGGCTTCATCGTTGTCTCCATTACCATCCCTGCATTGGCTTTTCCTAACATTGATGTTCTTTCTAATAATGTCATCAGGTGCTTCTATGCAGCCACTTTGCCATGATGAGGAGAAATATGCACTGCTACAATTCAAGGAAAGCTTTTCTATCAGAAGGAATGCTTCCAATGATCCTGCGGCTCACCCAAAAGTTGCATCTTGGGGTCTCCATAATAGAGGAAACATCAGTGACTGCTGCTCGTGGGATGGGGTAGATTGTGATCAGGAAACAGGCCATGTCATAGGACTTGGCCTCAGTAGCAGTTGTCTCTACGGTTCCATCAATTCTAGCAGCACCCTTTTCAACCTTGTTCACCTTCAAAAGCTCAACCTGGCAGACAATCATTTTGACTTCTCCCAGATCCCATCTCAATTTCAGATTCTGTCATCTCTAACGTACCTTAATCTCTCTAGTTCTATGTTCCATGGCCAAATTCCATCCGAGATTGCAGAATTGTCCAACTTGATTTCTCTTGACCTGAGTGGAAATACTGTCCCGTCAATGGGCAGCATGTTGGAACTCAAAAGTTCTGACATGGTAAGTTTAGTTCAAAAGTTAACTAGGTTGGAGGAGCTTGACCTCAGTCATGTGAACGTATCCTCTGCCTTGCCTGTTACATGGGCAAACATATCTATGCTTACGCATCTCAATCTTGAGGGCTGCTATTTCTGGGGTCAAGTCCCTCCTTCTTTCGGTGAGCTAACTAAGCTTCGCTACTTAAATCTTGGGCTCAACAATTTTTCAGGTCAGATTCCTACCTGCATTGGGAACTTCACAGAACTTAATGAGTTGTATCTGTTCAATAATCACTTCAGTGTGGAGGATTGGTCTTGGCTTGGTAGATTAAACAGCATCACATCTTTGAGTCTTCATAAAAATAATTTGGAAGGTCAAGTTCCTTCTCATCTTAGAAATCTAACACTTCTTACTCACTTGGATTTTGGTTACAATCAATTTACTGGGAAAATCCCATTGTGGCTCTCTAATCTTGCACAGTTGACTTTCTTAGATCTTGGGGCCAACATGTTGCAGGGTGCAATTCCAGAGTGTATTTTCAAGCTTTTGAATCTTGTACATCTTGATTTGGGTTCAAATAATTTGACTGGGACTATTTACTTCCAAAATATCCTCGCCTTTAAACATTTGACATTTCTCCATTTGTCTGGTAACAAGTTGTCTTTGGTGATCGACGTTAGTACCAATGCTACAGTTCCAAAGTTCACTCATTTGGGGTTGTCTGATTGTAACTTACATGAATTCCCAGATTTCCTCAGGCACCAAGATCAGCTGAGATTTTTAAGTCTCAACCGGAATAAAATCGGTGGTCAGATGCCAAAATGGCTGGGGGATGCATCAACTGGGACTCTGTCATCCTTGTTTCTTGCTCGAAATTATTTAACCGACCTTGAGGAATCTTCAATGCTTTCTCGCTTTACTAAGCTAATGTACATAGAGTTAAATTCAAACCAGCTTCAAGGAACACTGCCAATCCCACCTCCTTCTGTTGTTTCATATAATGTTTCTAGTAACTATCTAGTAGGAGAGATACCACCATCGTTTTGTGATTTGCACTCTCTTAGCGACATTGATTTGTCCCATAACAACTTGACTGGCAAGATTCCAGATTGTTTAGCCAACTCCCGTGGCACTCTGGTGAAGATGAATCTGGCAAACAACTTTCTTACCGGCAGAATTCCTGATATGTTTCCAATTGGAAGCAAGGTGAGCATGTTTGACATAGCTTGTAACTATTTGGAGGGTCCACTGCCTAGATCAATGGCTAATTGCAGATTGCTGAGGTGCATTGATCTAAGCTACAATCGGATTATTGACACTTTCCCATTGTGGTTGGGATCACTTCCTGAGCTACAAATCCTTAACTTACGGTCCAACCAATTCTTTGGCAAACTAGGAAGCTCTGCATTTGAGAATTGGTTCCCAAAGCTTACAATAATGGATCTTGCATGCAACAACTTCACAGGTACCTTGCCATTTGAGTTCTTTAAGAACTTGAACAGCATGAAAGCCTTCAACCAGAGCAATGTGTTGTATATGCAAGCACACCAATTTGCAGAAGGGAAAGAAAAGGACGTACCCAGCAATTACACATGCAGAATATTCTTGGCAAACAGAGGCATGTACAGGAGATACTTAAAGATCCCATCTTCCCTTGCAGCCATTGACATGTCAAGCAACAGATTCCATGGTGACATTCCCAATTCAATTGGGGAGCTAAAGATGGTTATGTGGCTCAATCTTTCGAATAACAATCTCTCAGGCAGCATACCTCCGATCATTGGGTACCTCACAAGACTCGAGTCATTGGACTTATCATACAATACTCTCTCAGGTGAGATCCCTTCAGAGTTGACAGAGCTCACTTTCCTGTCATACGCGAACTTCTCTCACAATCAACTGGAGGGTCCTATCCCACAAGGTCAGCAATTTGCTACCTTTGAGAATAGTTCATACATTGGAAATCCAGGATTGTGCGGGCCTCCGTTGTCCAAAATGTCATGTGGAAATTTCAAGGACTCATCGCCAGGTCCACCATTTCCAGCTTCAATCTCTGAACAAGACAGCGGCCACTTTGGACTTCTATCAGGTATCGGTTGGGTCATAGTTCTGATAGGATATGGAAGTGGCCTAGTCGTGGGAGTTATTGCTGGAAACCGATTTGCGGCTTCCAAGCATCAATGGTTCATGAGAAACTTTGCCAGGAAGGAAAGGCGACCCATGAGACGAAGAGCAAATATAAGAACGCGGGAATACAATTAATTGTTTCAGCTTCTTAACTTGCGCTTCTGAATATGAGCCATGTAATTTTTAATCTTTTCGTTTGTCCTTTCATGTTTTACTACAGTAAGGAGTTCGAGTGGCTCTAGAACTAGAAGCATATACTTCTTCAGCTTTTTGAATGTAGTTGGTACTTTCAGTTGTACTAAGAATGATGCAAGATGCAAATTGTTGCGCAAAAGAATTGAAGAGTAAACAATTAGTGGATGATCTGTTTGAATGGAGAATTAGTTTACCAAGTTTGTTGCTGTACCTAAATCTGCAAGGGGATTAGTGTCCTATGTTGATCCACGCCCAGACATCACTAAAGACAACAGCAACTACGTCATAATCACAAATTTAATTGTCTTTTTTCTTTATTCTTTTTTTTTTTTCTCTCTTTTCCTCATTCTGTTCTATCATAGAAGGGAAGCCTTGCTGTAATAGAAATGTTATTCCATAACAATTTGATAGTCCAGCTCCAATTACGAGAAAAAACCTCTTCGCAAAGAATAAATGTAATCCTGTGTATATTCTTTCTCAGACTCCACGATTGTAAGAGCCTTGTGCCCTTTTGTTCTATTGTGATCAAATTAACAGGCAGGCATTCCGAATTTTAGTCCTCCGTTTCCCTTCTCGTTTCATGAAACAGGGTCAACAAGGCAGTTGGGAAGGAACATCTGAGACTGAGGTGGATATAAAATGAGAAGTTTGTCCAGAGAATTTCAAAGCAAAGAAGCCACGAGGAAGGAAAATCTCAGCTACCATCCAGAGAGAACCTCGAAAGTGGGGGCTTGGTGGGGACAACATCCCTATCGTTGAAAAATCAAACGCAAGGAGAAGGAGCCGGAAAATAAATGCAATGCTAGGAGGGAGGAGAAGTTGGACATATAACGTTAATGTTGGTTAAAACCCCTCTCCAACTCCAACTGGAAGTAAGTAAACAAACCAAAAAAAAAAAAAAAAAAAAACAAAGCGCTGAATTGGGAGAGGGGCGTTTACAGATTGATTGAGGACTAAGACAATACGTACGTATTACAGAGATTCTTTTTCTTTTTCTTTTTTTGAGAAATGCACTAATCCATCTTGCAATGAACAATAATTGCCTTTAATGGTTTGCAACGGTAAATGTTCAGGTCCACAGTATTGAATAGCTGCGTTACTCGTATTATTCCTATGATTTTATTTTATTATTACAAGAATACATCCCCCCATGAAATTAACAAATGCTTTAAGTGCAGGTGCCAATTGTCTTATATCTTAAGTTGCAGTAACAAGGGAATAGAAAAGATCCATTTTAGTTAAAAAAAAAATTTTTTTTTTTTTTTGAGATTTTTCCAACTTAGTAATATTAGTTTAATTTCTTTCACTCTCTAAACTGGAACAAGGTAGATGGGAGTTTGTGTGAATTGGGCGATAAACATTGTAGGGCCTCGTTGATAGCCGAACTCATTTATAAAAATTGAATTCAAATAAAAAAAATCTGGTTTTGTTCACTTTAAATTTGAAATCAATTTAAAATTATTTATTAATCAAATATTTTAGTCAGGTTACGTTTTACCATTTAGTTAACGGATTCCAATAAAAAAAAAGAGTTCAAATTCTAATTCAGATATAAAAAGAATATTTTTTATGTATTTATTAAAAAATATTATAATTATCATTATATATAAAATTATTAAGTGATCATTTAAGATATAATAATATATTTTAAAATTTTATTTATTACAAATAATTGTATTGGTAATATTTTTAATATTATTAGAATTATATATATATATATATATATATATGGGGTTTGGTTTGAGTAAACATTGTTTTTTGAAACTAAAAATTGTAACTAAACAGAAAAAATAATTTATATTAATTCAATTAATCAATTATAAAATGCAATTTAATTAACAAAATTTTGGTTCACTTCAATTCAATTTTATCAGCTAACTGAATCTTTCGGGATTCTTTTCTTTTTCAAAATCTCCTACTGATGGATAGGTGAAAATCTCCGTCAATTTTTCTTTTTTTCTGCCTTTAATTAGTCTATTTTAATTCTAAGCAATCAATTTTTTTTTTTGCTTCATTTTAGTTTTATTATTTTTTAATCATCAAAATAGTCTTATTTATCTAAATTATTGTTTTGCATCAACTCTTAAAAAGGTTTTTGATCAACGCATTAAATCTCTGTTAACTAATAAAAAAAACAAGAAAAAAGAAGTAGGCCAAAAAAATGAGAGACCCAAACAAAAAAAAAAAAAAAAACACCGAAAGACTCCTTTTTCCGCCACCCTAACTCCAACACGCTTTGCCTAAATGCACCCATTATTCCTTACCGACTCTACGCGAAAAAAATTTTGCACTCTTTCGTTCGATCTAAATCTCAAAGAGATTTGAGATGAACAGGACTCTAATTTGAATTGGAATTAAGTTAGAACCAAATTGAAATTCGATTAATTGATTTCAGTTTGAATCAAAATCGTGGAGAGGGGTTAAAACTTCACCCTTTTAAGAACAGTGAATTATCAGTTTAATTTGTAATTTCAAATTGAAAATGTAACATTTAGTTAAATTAACAGTTTTTTTAACATAATAAAATAAAAAAATTTTAAATTAATTATCAATATTATTTTTAGTATAACGACTAACATTAAAATTTATCTATTAAAAATTTAAATATTTTAAAATTTTAAAAAAAAAAAAGTGTGATCGAAGAGAACCAAATTTGCTTGAACTGAATCAAACCAAATAATTTTGAACTAGATAAAATATGTTAGACTATTTTGACAAATAAAAGATTTTATAAGACTACATTAAAAATGTGAAAAAGATAAGAATCAATTAGACAAAATAATTTGCCTAATTTTTAATGTTCCTTTTTTTTTTTTTAGTTATTTGTTTAGATTGAATACAATTTTTTTTTGCACTGAACATTTTTCACGCAAAATCAGATTCAAGGGAAAAATAAGAACAACAAAATAATTTCAACACTTTTAACTTTCAATTATTTTTAACAACAAAGTAATGGTCTCATATATGACTACGAGATAAAAAATAATTCATGCCTATTATGCCTCCCTCGCTAAATATTCACGATTAACATCTATGTTTGAAAGCTATATAGCATGAAAAATTTTGAGAGGAAAAAGAAACAAAAAAACCCAATTCTCCCAAAAACAATGAAAAAGGTGAAGAGAGAAAAGCCGTGTGTGTGTGTGTGTGTGTGGTCGGGCCACAAGCTTTTGCCCATATAATAGAGAATGAACTAAAGAGAGTTCCGGCAAAGCGGACAGCTCTGGTTCTGACTCAGCCAAACGAGAATGCATCCCGCCAGGATGGAAGACGTGCTTGCAGGAAGGAAGAACCCAACAAGCCTCGTCCTCTTCAAAATCTTCCAAGCATATGGCAGAGGTGGTACCACGACTACTTCTTGTTATTTCATCACCCTGGACTCTAAAATTTCCAACCCAAATAATCATGACCTCCTCTCCACCCATTCTTGATAATTTCTCGGACTTCAGACCTGCAGCTTCTCCTTGTTCTCCTCCTCCCGTTCTTTGCAGTTGTATCACTCGTACCCGCGGCAGCGCAGTGCCTTCCTGTGAACTAGCATGATCATCTCCGCCATGACCGCGTGCTGCCCCTCCTAGTTCAAGGTCAGGTTCTCTAATAATAATACTATTATAATTACGTTTCCAAAAACGTGCAATGCGAAATATTGCGAGTTGAGCAATGACTAAGAAGCAAAAGCCAGCTACGATTCCATAATCAGCATAGGCATGCATACGAATTCTATCAACAAAATTAAGAGCAGCAGGAAGAGGAGAAGGTAACGTGTCAGAACTTTTCCAGAATTTTCCTTTATGAAATTCCTATTTCTATAATACAGGATCTTTCTTTATGCGAATACTAGCAATAAAACTGTAATGAAATCAACATACTGTTGTCTATTATGCTGATGTCCCGTAGCGAAGATGAGATTCCTCTTCCTTTCTCTTATTTCTGAACGTTCTCCCTTTTCTCCTACTTTTCCCTTTCTATTCTTTACGTTTTCTCTTTGATGGTTAAGAGCCCCAGAAAAGGTCCGTGATAACATATATATATATATATAGATACATGTCCTTCCTTTCCTGTAACCGTTACCTTAAATAAGAAGACCCTCCCTTTCTGTAACAGTTATCTTAAATAGGAGGAAACTCCTTTTCCTGTAACGGTTATTCTTAATAGGAAGATATTTATCTTCCTGTAACGTTTATCCTTAATAGGGAGAGTGGAGGGATTTTAAACCCGATGACCCAGATTGCCATTATGCCTAACCGACCATCATATTAGGCCTTTTATTTTGGGTCATATTTTAAATAATATGGGCCACTCATGTTAATTAATCTAATAATCTCCCACTTGGCCCATGTTATGACTTGATAAATCAATAACAGATAAGTGCGCACAATCCTTAAAGATCATCAAATCACAATACTTAATTGAATTAAAATGATCGGATCATGGCGGTCACACATCTTTCATTCAGCGACATGATTCCTTCCATGTATCACATAATCATCATAATTCATAATAACCTTACTGAGGAACATTAAAACTTTAAATTGTCATTCCTATATATGCCATTAGTTATCTCACAAACTATAATCGTATACAACTGAACAGAGATAACAAAGTACAAACAAAACCATAACCTCAATTGAATTCACGAGTGTCACAATAATATGAGCATCCTAAAATATTGGCTTTCAAGAGAATGAGGACCTGTCCATAATACCCATCCGATCAACATGTCCAGCAAATGTTTTTCGGTAGCAAACCTTTAGTTAACAGGTCCGCTATCATCAATTCAGTACCAATATGCTTAATAGACACTCTATGGTTTTGCACTTCTTCTTTAACAGATAGGTATTTTAAATCCATATGTTTCGCACCTTTAGAATACCTATCATTCTTAGAGAAGAAACTGCTGCGGAATATCACAATAAATTCTTAACGGCTTTTCTATAATGTCGACCAAACAAAGCCTTAAGATAAAATTCCGCAACCATAATGCATGAACAGTAGCCTCAAAGCATGCTACAAATTCAGCCTTTATAATGGAAATAGCAATGACAGACTGCTTCCCACTTTTCCATGAAACTGCTCCTCCATTCAGCAGAAACATGTAACCAAATGTAGATTTCCTCAAGTCTACACATCCATTATAATCTGAATCCGAATAGCCTACTACTTCAAGATGACTTGATCTTTTATAAGTAAGCATATAATCTTTGATGCCTTGTAAGTACCTAAGTACTTCCTTTCCGGCTTTCCAATGATCTATTCCAGGATTACTTTGATATCGGCCTAACACTTTAATTGCAAAACTGATGTTCGGCCGAGTATATGTTTGCGCATACATCAGGCTTCCAACCAGTGATGCATAGGGAATTGATTCCATTGCTTTCCGTTCCAAATCATTCTTTGGACATTGCAATTCACTGAACTTGTCCCCTTTCTGAATTGGAACTATTCCTGTTGAGCAATTTTCCATTCTAAATCTCTCTAATACTTTATCGATATAACCTTTCTGAGACAATCCTAACAATCCTTGTGATCTATCACGGAATATCTTTATTCCTATCACATAGGATGCCTCATTCATATCTTTCATTTCAAAAGTATCAGACAGAAATTTCTTTACATTATGTAACAAACCTATATCATTAGTAGCCAAAAGAATGTCATCGATATATAGGACTAATATAATGAACTTGCTCCCACTGACCTTCATATAGATACACCGATCAACGGTGTTCTCTACAAAACCGTATGACGTAATGGTATTATTGAACTTAATATACCATTGTCGGGAGGCTTGTTTCAGTCCATATATCGATGCCTTCAATTTACACACCAAATTTTCTTGCCTGGTAGTGGTGAAACCTTCAGGTTGGTCCATATACACTTCCTCTTCTAAGTCACCATTCAGAAAGGCGGTCTTTACATCCATTTGGTGAAGCTCTAGATCATTATGAGCCACCAAAGCCATAATAATTCTTAAGGAGTCTTTCTTAGAAACTGGAGAGAAAGTCTCCTTATAGTCAATGCCATCCCTTTGAGTGAAACCTTTGGCAACAAGTCTGACCTTATACCTTTCGATGTTACCTTTCGAGTTTCGCTTGGTCTTGAAGACCCACTTACAGCCAACTCGTTTTGATCCTTCAGGTAACTCTACTAGTTCCCAGACTTGGTTTACATCCATCGATTTCATCTTTTCCTTCATGGCGTTGAACCACCTTCCAGAATTATTACATTCCATGGCTTGTTCAAATGAGACTGGATCTTTATCAATGCTCAATTCCAATTCATGCTCAAGTGAGTAAACCACATAATCATTCGAAACAGCTGCCCTTTTCTGTCTTGTAGACCTCCGTAATGCCATTTCTTGTGGTATCACTTGTTCACTTGTAAATTGAACATCGTCACTTGGTTCATCTCTTATATGTTCACTTTGCATATTTCGTGTATCAATTTGTTGTCCTTGTATGTCACGTAACTATGATGCAACATAAGGAACAACAATTTGAGTAGAAACACTGGGTGTGGGGATACCAACCTGAGTAGGAGTACTCACTGTGGATCTTTCGTTTTGTAACACTTTAATATCCACCTTTCGTGATTCCCCACTCCCACTGAACTGGCCACTTTCAATGAACCGAGCATTACCAGACTCAATTATTCTAGTACTATGGTTAGGACAATAGAACATGTACCCTTTCGACTTTTCAGGATAGCCAATGAAATAACCAATTATGGTTCTTGCATCAAGCTTTCCTTCATGTGGATTATATATCTTTACTTCTGCTGAACAACCCCAAACATAGAGGTGTCTCAAACTGGGTTTCCTTCCTGTCCATAACTCGTAAGGAGTTTTGGGGATAGCCTTACTAGGAACCCTGTTCAGCAGATATGCAGTAGTCCTTAATGCATGCATCCACAAGGATAAAGGTACAGTACTATAATTCAACATGCTCCTAACCATATCCATAAGTGTGTGATTCCGCCTTTCCGCTACACCATTCTATTGTGGTGTACCAGGCATTGTATACTGTGCACATATGCCTCGACTTTCAAGAAGTTTTGCAAATGGACCAGGACATTGTCCACTTTCATTGAACTTTCCATAATATTCACCACTCCTTTCTGACTTAATCACTTTTACTTTTCTATCTAACTGCCTTTTCACTTCATCAATAAACACCTATACGGTGTTTACTGACTGAGACCTTTCATGCAGTAGATATAAGTAACAATACCGTGAGTAGTCATCTATAAATGTAATGAAATATTTCTCACCACCCCATGTTGGGATATCAAATGGGCCACAAATATCAGTGTGTATCAATTCTAAAGGCTCACTGCTTCTTATGGCTGGGTTCTAATGTATGTCTTGTTTGTTTTCCTTTTATACAATCAATACATACATCCCAATCAGTAAAATCCAATTGAGGCAGGATATCACCTTTCATCAACCTCAATATCCTTTCTTTGGATGTATGACCCAATCTTTGATGCATAAGAAAGCAGAACTTTCATCACGTACATTACGTTTGTTACCTATACTATGCTCAACAAGAAATATGGAATCAGCAAACATTGCATCAAGATTAAAACGGTACAAATCATCAATCAAAGTACCAGATCCATAATAGTACGAATGTCTATACAATGAAAATGCACCGTTTCCAATCTTGAGGTTAAATCTCACTTCATCCAACTTTGCAACAGAAACTAAATTTCTAGTACATTCAGGAACGTAGAGACACTTTTCTAGATCCAAACGACACTTAGTGTCCAAGATCAATCTGTACATCTCAATTCCTTCTATTCGTGCCTTCATTCTGTTTCTCATATAGAGGAACTTCTCAGTTCCTGTTATGGGCTGGATTGAAAGGAATCCCTACATAATATGTGACACATAAATAATAGCTCCAGAGTCTAACCACCAAGTATTATTGGGCACCTTTTTGAAGTGACCAATCTTTTCGCAGAAGAAGCATTTCTGATCCTTTTGGATCTAACCTCCAGTGACTTTTATAGAGGCTTTATCTTTCTTCTTATTTTCCTTATGTGGTTTAGACTTGCTACAACTAGCATCATTACGAACGATGAGGTGAATGGAGTGATCCTTCATCTTCTTTAATCTCCCTTCCTCCTGAACCAACATGGCCTTAATTTCCTGAAAGTTCCATTTTTCTTTAATAGTGTTATAATTCACTTGGAACTGGCCAAATTCAGGAGGCAGTGAGTTGATGATAAATTAAACCAAAAATGAATCACTCACATCCATGCCCATTATGTTCAACCTTACTGCTAGATTAGCCATACTAGTCACATGATCATGAATGGGCTGTGACCAATCAACTTTCTTGGTCGTCAGCTCACTCATTAGGGTTCCTACGATGGATTTATCAGTTATATCTGATTGAGAGTATTCCTTAATTCTCATCAGAAATTCTCTCACATTTTCCGTCTTAGGCATCGATGGCTTTACATTTTCAGCAATCGTCATTCGCATCAAATTCAAACTCAGCCTATTGGACCGTACCCAAGCCTCATAAAAAGACTTATCAGATTCTGTACTGGTCCCTATAATGGCTGCAGGCTTTTCATCCGAAATGACTGCTAAGTCCAAGCCCAATATACCTAAATGAAACTGAATATGCTCAGACCATTCTGCATAGTTCAGCCCATTGAATTTGATCATCAAATTGCCTAAAGCGAATACATTACTGGAAGCTGCAAACATAATCCAATTTACACTTTAATGCTTTGAGAAACTCTAATGGATTCAGATATACTACAAACTTTAATCATATATTTAAGTTCACCTTTGGGTAATCCTTAAATACATAACTTTAATCAATAATGATGCTAATTAAATACACTTTAATGGATTAATCAATTATACTAGAGTTAACATAAATGTTATCTTTGGATATACAATCATGTTTATCCAGTATATCAATTAATTCCTTTTAATGTCATTAATTACAAGCAATGATTCATCTTTGGATGATCTCCTAACTTTATAATTAATAATCACAATTGTTCATTTCAAAACATTTCGTTAGCATCCAAAAAATGAACAATTAAAATTCACAATCAACTGTTCAAATCCTTTCAAAGTCAGGCCACTTTGGTGACTAACAAGCTTTTAATATTTGACTCATATTGATATGAATTTAATAAACTTTAAAAAAAAATCTTCATTACAAAGATTTAACTTTTTTGTGGGAGTTTTCAATAACCGGTCCCTTTTTTCACGTGGTATCCATTCGGACCCGAGCATCGCCATACTGCAGGTGGGACCCGCGTACCAGCAACCCCGCAAAACACTCTGCTCGCACAGTGGCGGCACCACCGTTCTGCCGCCTCCGGTCGATCGACCCACGGTGGCGGTACCACCGTGCTGCGGGCACGGCCGATCGACCCACCGCCTCCGATCGAGCGACCCCCGCGGGCAGCACCACGGTTCTGCGGGCGTCGCCCGCGTGCTGCCTCCGAGGATCGCCCCTGTTCGACCACCGGCGCAGAGTCCAGACCGGCGTCGCAGTCCAGATCCGCGCCCAATCCGGTCATTCGAAGGGGTCTCCGTCGACAACCAACCCCGTTCGTCGGTTCTCCCCGACGTTGCCTCTGACGGACGAACGTGGGGCGAACCAACCTGTTCGGGTCGGGTCTCCGAAGCAACCTGGGTCCGCAGCGACACCCGGAATCGCGATTCCCCGGGAGACCGTTCCGCCGCACTCACCCCACCGACCTGAATCCCGGCGTCACCCGGAAGATCGCTCTTCCCCTTTCTGCCGTGCCCAATCCGTTCGGGTCGGCGGGTGAACCCGGAAACACAAGGCCGATCCGCCATACCCGGATCCGTTCGGGTCGGCGGCTTTACCCGGAAGCACGAGGCCGATCCGCCATACCCAGATCCGTTCGGGTCCGGCGGCGTACCGTCCTCGTGCCGGCTTTCCTTTTCCTTTCGACGCCGGCCGTTTCGCAGGTGCCGACTTTCCATGGCCGGCGTTTCCCCTTTCCTTTCGACGCCGGCCGTTGGTATTATTTTTGCGTGCATCGTTTCGTTTTACATCATAATACGACACAGGCAAAAGAAAAACAATTGGTATCAGGCCGTTTGGTATTATTTTTACATCAAAATACGACACAGGCAGAAAAAAACAAATTGCAGTATTCGCAAATCCGCTCTGATACCAATTGTTAGAACTTTTCCAGAATTTTCTTTTATGAAATTCCTATTTCTATAATACAGGATCTTTCTTTATGCGAATACTAGCAATAAAACTGTAATGAAATTAATATACCGTTGTCTATTATGCTGGAAGATGAGATTCCTCTTCACGTTTCTCCCTTTTCTCCTACTCTTCCTTTTCTATTCTTTACGTTTTCTCTTTGATGGTTAAGAGCCCCAGGAAAGGTCCGTGATAACATATATATATATATATAGATACATGTCCTTCCTTTCCTGTAACCGTTACCTTAAATAAGAAGACCCTCCCTTTCTGTAACAGTTATCTTAAATGGTAGAAAACTCCTTTTTCATTTTTAATAGGAAGATATTTATCTTCCTGTAACGTTTATTCTTAATAAGGAGAGTGGAGGGATTTTAAACCCAGATTGTCATTATTACTAACCGACCATCATATTAAGCCTTTTATTTTGGGTCATACTTTAAATAATATGGCCACTCATGTTAATTAATCTAACACAATTATTAGTCGCTTAATTTTTCGTACATTGAGCCGATTGATGTATTTTGTCGCGCGCGCGTGTAATATATATATATATATATATATAACAAGTACAATGTTGTGTAGCAAATGGAATTCGAGATTGACTTCAAATCCTTTTCACGTAAAGTTGGAATTTTCCCGGAAGATGAACTTTCGGTATAGGAAAAAAAAATTTAATTAATATTTAACACCTCAAAAAAAAAAAAAAGAGGTTGTAATATATATGGCACACATTGATTTTACCCCACAGGAAACTGATTTATTTATTTTTTTCGATCCAACGTTCAGGAGAAATTATTTCCAAGAATTATCCTACCACATTCAAGAACAAACAGAGTTCAGCAGCAACAAGCATACTCCATAGAAATGAGACTCCTTGTTCTTTCTTCTCTCTTTTTGCTTCTCGCCAATATTTCAGCTATTAATGGCTGTCATTATGAGGAAAGAACATCCCTGTTGAGCTTCAAGTCACAACTTTATGATCCTTCAAATCGGTTGGCATCATGGCAGGGCCATAACTGCTGCAGTTGGAGTGGAATTCGCTGTTCTGAGTCACTTCATGTTGTAGCTTTGGACCTCCACAACCCCAGTCCAAGCAGCTTCTTCCTTAATATGAAATCAGAACTTGTTTCCACTTCCAATTCCATACCCAAAGCCCTCAGTGGTTTCATCTCTCTTTCTCTTTTCTCTCTTACTCATCTTCGCAGCCTTGATCTCAGCTTCAACAATTTCATGTTTTCAAGTATACCCAAAGAAATAGCAAACCTATCCGCTCTCACTTACCTCAACCTGTCAAATGCCATGTTCAGTGATTCCATCACAACTCAGTTTGCCAACCTTACATCTCTGACGAGGTTGGATCTTTCGTGTGATTCAGTTATTACTGCCTTCTCATCGATTTCAGTGAACTTGTCTTCAACATTGACCCTTGGGGAGGGTTCTAAATATACCTACATGAGCAACGGCAATGTTTTCTCTGCGAGACTGGATTGGTTGCAGGAGCTGACCAATCTAAGGGTCTTAAAATTGACTGGTGTGGATCTTTCGAAGGCTTCTGAATCAACCCAATGGGCTAATCCTTTATCAACTCTTTCCAATCTCAGGGTGCTCGGGTTGTCCAACTGCAAAATCTCTGGTAAAGTTCCAGTTGAACAGCTGCTGAACCTCACTCACCTCTCTCAGCTGCGAATGGATTTCAATCCTTTGACATCAGAAATCCCAGTTAAATTAGCAAACATGACTTCCCTTTCAGTCCTTGCTCTTGCTAGCTCAAACCTGCAAGGTCCAATTCCTTACCTTCCGCAAGTTTCAGAACTCTACGTAGGTAACTCTCATCTTACTGTTGATCTGGAGTCCATGTTTTCATTACCTTGTCACCAGTTGCAAGTTTTAGATATCAGTTCTACACAAGTCAGAGGCTTTATTCCACCTTCAATTGCCAATACAACATTGATGAGTTTCATTGCTTATAATTGTTTCATTGAGGGCATAATACCTGCTTCTATAACAAACCTTTCACTGCTAGAGGTCTTGCTGCTTGATATGAACGGACTAGCAGGCCATATTCCAGACTCAATATATAAGTTGGAAAACCTCAAGCAACTATCTTTGATTCAAAATTATTTGGAAGGATCGATACCGGCTTCAATTTGCAGCATTTCGGCTCTTCAGCATCTTGCTTTACAATCCAACCGTTTGACTGGTGAATTGCCTGACTGCATTAGCCAGCTTCCAAATCTTCATTTCTTTAATGTGGCGAAAAACTCTCTTTCTGGCACAGTTAAGTCATTGGCCTCTTTCTTCAAAAGCTCCGATTATATAATCCTCGGACTCAACAACATAACTGTGAGATGGGACCAGCAGCCATATCCACCCGACTTCCAGCCTCAAATTTTGGTACTGAGTTCGTGTAACATAGAAGGCAATATCCTAGATTCCTTGTCCAATCTGACCCAACTCAAATACTTATCCTTGAATTCTAACAGAATCTCAGGAGCAATTCCTGTCTGGCTGTTCAATCTGCCGAGCCTCTGTTACTTGGATCTCTCTTTTAACCAGCTGCAAGGATTTCTGCCACCCGCCATTCACCTAAACTCATATTATTTACCGACAACGTTGAACTTAGCAAGCAACCTTCTCCAAGGATTGATTCCTTCCAAAATCGAGAATGTGGATTCCATCGACTTGTCTGGTAACAATTTCTCAGGCCACATTCCACCACAAGTAGGACTAGCAAATATGAGGTATCTGTCATTATCTGGCAATAAACTTACTGGTGATGTCCCCTCATCCTTCTGTCAAGAACATAACAATTTGATGCTGCTAGATCTCTCCAACAACAAACTCTCAGGAAGTCTCCCAATCAGTTTAGGAAATTGTAAAAATCTCATTGTTCTAAAGATTGGAGAGAACCATTTCAGTGGTAGAGTCCCTGCAGTACTTGAGAATGCTAAAAATCTCAGTTATCTAGAGCTCACCGGCAACCGTTTTGATGGACCCTTTCCAAGTTTCATTCAAAAGCTTCAAAATTTGATGGTCTTGGAAATGGGACGCAATAAGTTCTCAGGCCAAATTCCTCCATTCGTCGGTGACCTTCAGAACCTCCATATCATGGATATAAGTTCCAACTTCTTCGACGGGTCAATCCCTGCGGAGATAAACAGACTAGAGAAGCTGCAGATCATGGTGTTTTCAAGCAACAAACTCTCTGGTTCCATTCCTGACAAGCTAGATGGCTTGAAAATGTTGACTTCTCGGCCAAATGATGGAAACCTTCTCGGTTACGTCATTTCAGTCATGTATGCTGGTGTTGAATTGAGAATGGCCTATAAAGGACTAATATATCAATTCTACATTGTCCGCTCGTACCACAGTGGAATGGATCTCTCAGGTAATGAATTGACAGGAAGTATTCCACGGGAAATAGGACTGCTAAAGGGGCTTGCAATGCTCAACCTGTCACATAATTGGATAAACGAGACAATTCCAAGCGACATAGGAAACATGAGTGGCTTGGAATCTCTAGACCTTAGCTTCAACAACTTGAGTGGAGAAATCCCAACCACCATAAACTTGCTAGACTCTCTAGCTGTGATGAACTTGTCCTACAACAGTTTGAGCGGGAAAATACCTCCAGGGACCCGGTTCGACACATTGTATGGAGATGGTTCAGGTTACATTGGAAATGAGTATCTGTGTGGTGCTCCTGGTGCCATAAATTGCAGCACCAATGTTGCTCCCTTCCCTGGCCAAGAAGCTAATGCAGATGATAGAAGCGAAAGAGAGTTATTCTATGGAATTGTAGCCACTGGCTATGTTGTTGGCCTATGGGGATATATTGGTGCTTTGTACCTGATGAAGAAGCAATGGAGGGAGATACACTGGAGGGTCATTGATAAGATTGTGTCAAGAATCTTTGAATGCAGTAAGAGCAGAGCGTGAGGAAAAAGCGCTTATGGTACTACATTACACCAGGAAGGTGTATGCAAGCAAAGGGAAAAAGCTGTGTCAAGGTGTTTTTTTTTTTTTATCTAGAATGGATTGCACATTATATGCTTTAGGGGAAAAAAAACCCATGAAACCCACCAATCCAGTCTGCTGTCGTCAATTTAAAAAAATAAAAAATTATATATTTAATTTTTAATTAAAATTTAAACTTAAGGCTTTTAATTAAATAATAAATGAATTTCTTTATCGCTGAGCTGTAGCATTCTCTCGATGCGATATTATGATTATTATTATTTTTTATTTGTTTGTTTGTTTGTTTGTTCTAAGCGCGTGACGGTTTTAACTTGTTGGATCTCCTGGTATGGCTGGCTGATGTGACAGGTGAAATTCACTCAATTCTAAGCACTTTTTTTTTTTTTTGGGTGTTATTTCATTAAAATATATAACATACATACAATTAAGATAATTTATATAAATAAATATTAACAGTAAACATTCAACGCTCTTTAATAATATTTGCATATATTTTTATAAATTAAAAAAAATGTAGACCCCACACCTTTAAATATATATATGTGTGTGTGTGTGTGTGTGGGGCCCAACCTCCGTTTGTCTACCAAATGGTGGTGCTATGAATATCGACACCATCGACGACACACTCAGCCCATAAACTCCAAACGCGCCGCCCGACATCCCAAGTCAATCCTCGTTCACTCAATCATCCACACAACGGCCCTGCCCTCATCGTCCTCTCCTTATGGCCACTGTGCTCGAATCACTTGCCGTACCTCGCTGCGCCTCCGCCGTCCCGACTCCTCCTCCTCCTGCTGTTTCGCCGATCACTGCTTCTGCTCCTTCGACTTCCCTCACCGGCCGGAGATCGGTTAGGCTGCCGGAGGCCAGAGGCCTCAAGGTTAGGCTAGTTTCCTCCTCCACTCCCTCGTTTGGATTGCTTAGTCGCTCCCTTCTCCCTCGTGGTGCCCGCATCGTTTGCGAGGCTCAAGAGACTACCGCCATCGAAGGTCTGCAATCACTCTTTTTGCTCTCTCTCTCTCTCTCTCTTTTTCTTCTTTAAAATTGTTTTTTTTTTTTTGGTGCTTTATAATGTTTTTAGAGTGCATTGCAGATAGTAGAGAGTGTGAACTTGAAGTATTCTGAGTTTGTTCGTAGAATTTTAACCTAATTGGTTGATTATTTTTTAGCAGTTTATGTTGAAATTTGAGCTTTAGATGCTTAAGTTTACCTAGGCCAATAGATTCTAAAAATTGCTTTGTAAAAGCCGTTAAACTTATTGTCTATTTTCTATTACTGATTAGTGGCATGTCTTAATGGAGGTCATTGAGATTATGGTTTTGTAAATCTGAAATGATTGAATAGCATATCTGCTCGATTGGGTATTTAAAAAAAAAAATTTTGTATGATTGCCTGAATGAAGGCAGTAGTTGGAAAAAAAAATAAAAGATTGTGATGGTGTTTGACATATATCAAAATATCAGATTGAGGATATCAATGAACAGGTGCCAAATACTGCAGATTAATCACTTGTTCTGTTTGACTGTTTGGTTATGATTTGTATGAGTAATTGCTTCTTGTAATAAATCACCTGAGCATGAACAATGATAAAGTGGTGCATTAGTGTGATGGCTTATAGTTGGGATACTGGCGACAATATAAAGCACTTGTGAAACAGCGATGATGATGGTGGAAACAGGATTTATTGATGAAGCACGAAGCTAGAATATCAATGAAAGTTGAGTTTTGCGGAATTTTAGGTGCACAAATATAGAACCTTAATTTTTCCAAGATTGGTGAAATTTCTAATTTGATGTTGACAAGATCCTGTATTTCATATGCATAGAAATGTGTGTTTTATGTCATTTCTTCACTTCTTTTTTGGGTGCATTGTCATTGCCCTCTTTAATAGACTAAAACTCTTTATCTTCACATGTCATCCTTTGTTTTGCATATTCATCTTCATTGGTTTGTTTTGGTGAATCTATCCCTACTTTTAACTTACAGTGAGTTTAACAATTAAAAAATCCTTTTATTGCCTAGAAACTGCAGTTGCTCCTGTTACCGATAAGAACTGGGACTCAATTATTCTCAAATCTGAATCTCCTGTTCTGGTTGAATTCTGGGCTCCATGGTGTGGCCCATGCCGTATGATCCACCCCATTATTGATGAACTGGCAAAGCAATATGCTGGAAAGCTTAAATGCTACAAACTTAATACTGATGAGAGTCCTTCCACTGCAACCAGATATGGGATACGAAGCATCCCCACTGTAATGATTTTCAAGAATGGTGAGAAAAAGGATGCAGTTATTGGTGCAGTTCCCAAAAGTACTTTAACAACGAGCATAGAGAAATTCTTGTAAATTTGGTAAGTGAGGAAAGAATTTACAGGAATTAAAACTTGTCCTCAAATTTATTGTTCGCTTTAGCTTTGCATGCCCCAAGTCCAGGTGTCCCAAAACAAACTGTTATCTGCCATGTATAATTTCTTGGTGCAGGTGTATTTTCTGTTATCTTAGATAACATTAGCTGTCTATGCATATATTTTAGCAACTTGTTTGCTAGTTTGTTCTTGTGTATTAAGAGGTTGGCTGGCAGATTATATTACATTTCTATTGAACATCTTGGTCAGCGGGGTGCACCGAGGGCCCATGAATTGGATGCAATTTGATCAAGATAAAATGTTGAGTAGTTGAGGAAATGGTCCATGTTTAGTTGCTTTGTTTATAATGTCAATTAGTGAGAAATGCTCGTGTAAGGCCAGGTTCTTTGGCGGTGAAGTCCAACTTTAAATACTGGCAAAGTTTTCTGATAATAATATTGGAGGAAGTCCCATGCTTCCTGTTTAAATTGATTGTCTGCAAGGGGTGCCTAATGTTTGACAATGGTACAATTTTGTCCGGCATCCTGATTAATTTGTTGCGATTTGCATGTTTTAGAAAGACAAGTTTTGGTGTAAGGTAAGATTACTGTATTTTGACTTAAAATTGACAGGTTTGAGCTGCGAGAATGAACTCTTTGTTAAAACAATGATAAGACTGTCTAGATACATGGTGTAGAATGGGCTGTGTTTATATATATATATGAGCCTGGAAAGGGTCCACAGAGCTTGTTCGTACTCCTTTATTCGGTGTGTCCAATGTGTGCACTTTGGGATCCAACATCTAGATGGACACGTGGATAGACACTTGAAGGCAATTTGGGGTTACAAGAATAGAATAGATGGGTTTTCTACCGCGACTCTTAAATCTTTGTGCTTTGGATTTGACTGTGTTTCTCCAAATAGGTTAAGTAACTTTTAGCTCGCAAAGGTGTACAATTTATTACGGGATGCATTAATCTTATCCAATATGCTCTATGTATGTGACTTTTGCTCTCCAAAAGTCGATGAAATTGTTCAAAGACAATCACAGACTTGTCGTCAAGACTATCGCTGGAGGATTTTCTCAAGTTCGAAAACGTTGTTAGGCTCTCTCGAATGTTGAAGCATCTGCAGTCTCACCCCTCAAGACTTCTTATAGTGCATTTGGTACACCAGATTAATCTGACAGGATAATATGGTATGAACTAATGCCATACTGTTGTATTCTGTTATATCGTGTTCTCTGTACAGAGAGTGTTCATATGGGGCACGATGGTTTTTGTTATACATGTCGTATGAGTGGATTGAATCAAAAAATGACTCAAATAAAATAACATGAAAAATAAACCAAACTAAAAATTTTTTCGTACTTTGGTCTTTTTTTAAACAACAAAAAAAAAGCTCTTATTTAATTTTCTTTATAAAGAGAATTTTGCCTTAGATGAATTTTTTCTTTATTTCACTCGAATGTCCAAATATATAAATTTATGTGCTCCATTTAAATTTAAATTAATAAAAAATATATGTACTTAATTATTGATAAAATTTTTTCCTTAAGTAATGGTGTATTTAAGAATTGAATAGTCAATTTTCATGCTTAACTTACCAAAACTCTCATTGAAATCCTCATCAATGGTTATAGACTAGGCCACGTCATTTTCGTATTTATCGTATAACTCTGTCGTCGTTGTCGTTGTCGTGTTCGTTGGGTTTTCTGTGCTTTTTTTTTTCCCGGCTCCATAAATATCCGACAAAATTTTCTCTCTGCCAAGCAGTATTGACAATTAGCAAGCTAGCCGAAGCCCATTGCCTCTCTCTATCGCTTGGTCTTTTTTTTTTTT
>CM038600.1:1227777-1240044 GCA_021533255.1 Ceriops tagal | reverse complement strand
GACGTTTGCCTTTCCTCACGTTTGCGTTGTATGAGTCCGATTGGTCCGGGATGCATTGTGTGGAACAGTTAATATGTTGGAAATAGTGAGCCATTACTTGTTTGGAACTTCAATTGTTGTAAGATTCATAAAAGTACCAAAACAAACAAAAACAAAAGTGAATCTTGTTTCTTCTTTATACCTGCTTGCATACTTTTTGTTATTTCGTTTTCCCACTTTTATTATTTTATTAACCCTTGCCTACTTGTTTAAATATCTAATAAATGCTTCTTCTTCTTCTTTTTTGTAATTTATATGCTACATTTAGATGGATTATCTGTTTGTTAAGGAAAGGTGGTGTTTTGGGTATTTTGGGTCTAATTATCATGTTCTTGGCATTTAGGATCCTCTATGAGTTCTGCCCAATGAGTTTGCATGTGAAAGTGATTTAGTTTGCGATTACATTGCACAAATACTTTCAACGAGCCAAGTTTTACTTCTTGGATGGGAAGTTCAAGTAAGGACAATGAAGAAGTTATGTGACTGATTGATCTTATGCCAGATTACTGCCCAACTTGTTGTCGACTTGTTGTTGGTGGTTACACGGCTTAGATTTGATGGTTTCCTTACTCATCTGAGTCTCTTACTTATTTGGCTAATTGTTATTTGTCTACTTTGAATCATCCTGGTCGTAATATTGCTAACTACTTTGACCTTGAAATTGTAGCCATCTTTTGATGTTATGGGATTTGTGTGATTAAATTTACACAAATAGCTGAATGTCAAACTCATGAATGTAGCAGATGCTTATTATGGTATGATATATCTAGTTGTTCTTTTTGGCACAGCAAACTTCTGCTATGTCGTGGTTCTTAGATCTGTCTGGATGACTAAGCTTTTATCTTCTAACTGATTACTACTCGACTCATGATATTTGGGTTTTCTACATAGGAAATATACCTATACCTTCTATGTTCCTTACAGGGCCCATTTTCAGTTCTAAAAGAGGAAAATTTGGATGTCAAAGGGTGAAATTATGGGAAATTATCCTCTAGGTGTGGGGTGTGAGCTTTCTCAGCTTAGTTAATTTGACAAAAATTCCAAAAGAACTTGATAGGAAGGGGATTGGCCTCCTCTGAAATTGGGGAATGCTAAGCCTTATTTTCATGTGAGGAAGTGAAATGTAATTGTTGTGTTTTCATGGTGTAATAGTACTAATGGTCTGAATTAGGTCCTACAATGATTATTTGCTGCATTTCAACTATGATATATCTGAATCAGATTCTCCTTATTTGACACTTCTAAATGTTAGAAAACATTAAATGTGTTGAGCCAACTTTTTTACGCCGACTGATGATTTAGAAATTGGCTTAAATGCTTTGGGTAGGGAGTCCAAGTCTCATACCCTTCTTTTATGAAGATTGGGAATGTATCATCTGGTTTATGGTGGTGGAGGAAGTATTAGGTGTACAACATTGACGATTGTGTTAAAATTTAAGTGATCATTATTGGACATGTTCATCTGGTTGCTGAAATGATGGTGAAGGCTTATTTTTTGGTCATGGATCAGTTCAGGAAATTTTTTCTTTCCCCTGATTTGATCAAACTGATACTAATCAGAAAGCTACTGGCAAGTTGTCATTTCTTTTGAAGTTTGACCACTCCTCCTTGCAACTAAAGTTTCCTTTCTATACTATTTGTGTTTAGATAACTCTTTAGTTATTTGCCTCAAACTTACAATTTAGTTGATTTCATATCATAGTTTTTATGGTTCTCTGGTAAAATTTCCTCACTAATGTTATTTTGAATGTTAATTGATTGTTATTACTTGTTTATGTTTCCACCTCCCACCTTTATGAAAATGCATTGGGAATGCCAGCTTACACATTTGCATTGGATTATCATTGAATTCATTTTCCTTCGTAAACTAAAAGATCTTATTTTTGAAACAAAGCGCATGGCTATGGAAGAAAACTTCTTTGAGAACGAGACACACTTTGAATCAGAGTAAAATGTTATCCTTATGCAGAAGTGGAAATCTGTCTGGTCCCCAAGAGCAGTGTCAGACAATTACACTGGCTCCTTTGATTGCAACATATGCTTAGACTCAGTGCATGACCCTGTTATTCCCCTCTGTGGACATCTGTACCACTGGCCATGCATATACAAGTGGCTCCATGTCTGTAGCTCCTCCAATGGTGCTGTCTCACAACAGCCAACCTGCCATATCTGCAAGTCTAGCACCTTCTTAGATTCAGTGGTTCTGCTTTATGGTATTGGGACATCACCATCTGAATCAGAAGGAAAGTAAGCTTCAAGGGACATAGTTGTGCCTCATAGGCCACCTCCTTCTGGGCTTCTAACAATTATCAACAATCCCCAGTAAAGTCAGCAATTCCAACAACATGCTTTCGACTCACAACTGCAGCCATTTCATCACCAGCAGTATCTCCTCACCCTTACTGGGGTTATGCTTCTTTGGTTTCATCAAATTTTGCCAGTACAACCTTGGCAAGTCTCTGAAATCCGATGAGTGGAATGGTTGGAGAACTAATGTTTGCAAGTCTCTTAAATCCTGGGGACCTCAAGCCCCTGCTTGCTTGCTTATTCTCGTCCAAATTCTCATTTTCTCATTGGAAATAATAGTCCTAGGATGAGGAGGCAGGAACTGCAGCTCAAAAAGTCTCTACACGGGGTAACCATCTTTCTTCTTTGCTGCATTGTTGTGTTTCTTATCATGTTTTGATATCATTTTGTCAGTTTGTGTATAAAGTTACTAATAGATGTAATGAGAATATATTATAGGGGCATGAGAGTTTGGAGGAAATTAACGTTAGGAGATCTTTCTTTTTGGTATTAGTTTCGTATGTAAATAAAAGTAACGACACTCCTTGATTACCGTCGTATTTCCATTTTAAGTTTTGGTTTGTTTGGCAGATTTGTGGCAATTGGAATGTTGTTGCTTGGTGTTTCAAAGAAACTACGATTCGAAGGTTGTACCTCTTGTACACGATGTGGTGTAGGTCAAGGAAGTACAGGTAGAAACAAAAGATTTTTCAACAATCGTAGACCATAAAAGATGAATAATGACGCTGTAGCAGATCCAAACAAAGACACCGTGAGATTACATGGTAAGCCGAGTTGATTCTTCTAATTACTTTGGTCAATTATCCATGGCTAAAGTTCATGCCGGATACCCCAAAAAAAAAAAAAAACATGTAATTTGTAGAATTCATTCATCGTTCACTTGAGCGGAAGGCAGGCGAATTTTTGTGTAATGGTAAGATTTGGTTTCCAAGCGGAGAAATCACACATCATCATATCATATCGTGAGACTTAGTCCTGTGGAGTTCATTGTTAGTACATGCCAAAGAAGAAAAACCAGAGTTCCAATTATTTTTGATAAGTTTCGATGGGTTAAATTAAATTAACGAAGCTGAAAACCACTACAAGGAGGGCGGCCCGTCTGCGCATAGCCGCAAGGAACTGCTAAAATCAGATGTGGTGTTTACTCTGCTCTTCGTCACTTGCCGCATCTTTCTTGGTGCTAAATATGGCTTTTTGGCTCTGAACGAAGACGAGCACAATGATGATGAACCACATTCTCTTCTCGTCATCACCAATATGTCTCTAAGGCCCGGCGGAGTTGCCATAGCAATCGAGGAATCTTCATACGGCATCAAAAATGATGCCAGACCACACTGAGAAGCAGGTGATGGAATCTTACAAGATGACTGATCTGCAAAATGGAACTCCAGAATTTTGCAACTGACAGAGTCATCCTCGTATGCTAACCAATACGCGCTTCCATTAATGAAGACGGGAACCAAATCTTAAGGTACTTACACGCAATTGTTCCACTGGACTGTCAAGCGGCCTTTGCCATAACAAGCAAAGCAAATAGAAGGAGTGCCGGGGAAAAACATAGATAAAATGCAATCCTCGATTGGATTGGTACATGAAAACACTTAACAAGCTAAACCAGCAGTAAAATCAAATGAAGACATCCCTCCGTATTCCAACTTGTAAGGACATGAGATCTTGAGGATGAACATATGAAAAAGCATAAATATATGAATATTCATATAAGCAATTTACGTGACAAAGAAACAATTGCTTATAGGGGAAATAAAGGGAAATTGCACAAGCATGCTGCCTTTTAGTCAGTCTCGTTTGATCTTTTTTGATCAATTGGCTCCAAACGGCTGGCATGCTTTTTGAGCTTCAATTGCCCTTTTTTTCTGTTGCGATACTTCCAGTACTCATGAAGTTAGCATCACTTGTAACAGTTCCAGAATCTGCAACACTTCGGCTGGCAACACCATCTCACATAATTCCCCAATGACCATCAGCTGAAATATGGAACTCATCCCAGGGACTGGTTGCATTTGCTTTATCCAGTAACATCAGACTTTCCACAAAAGTATGCGCATAAGAATTACAGCCTAGCTTTTCACAAATTCTTTCCCAACCATGTGTTTTAGGACAAATCGACACAATCAGCCCATCTGAATCTTCCAGTAACACATCCCCATTTTTCGTAAACCCCAATGCCATAGGCAATGGTTGCCCCATTGGAACACTGATATTACAAATCTTTGTCCACGATTCCACTACACCATATTCTTCCATAACCCATACACTGCACGGATTAGGACTGCGATTATCCAAATGAAACATGGCAATGGATGATCCTTTGTACTCTGAAATAGACAAACTTGTTCCTGCAGCACTAATCAAACATTCTGGTAACATGATCTGGCAAAAGTCCTCCTTGTGTACATCAAAGCCTATTACCAGATTTTGGTCCCACTGTTTCTCATCAAACTGAAAGCCAATGAAATGAATAATTCCATTAACGAATGCCTGGGAATCACGCGTAGCAATGTCGAAATTTTTAGGCGACAACTTAGTAATATCCTTCCAAGAACCAGCATTTGCTGAAAAAACCTCGACTTGCAGATCTGGTTTACTAACGTCCAAGTTAGGTCCAAGCTCCACCAATCTCAATACCTTGAAGTCATTGGTACAACAATCATAGCCAAATCCAACAAAGAGATCAAAAGGGCCGTAGGTATCATAACTGAAAATGGGTTGGGGAAGAACCAAGTATCTATCAATCAAAGGATTCCACAAGAAGCAAGTGTCAGTATACAGAATCATATCGTCAGCGAGGCAGACCAAACCACTGCAGGAACCCACAACGCGAAAATACAGGTTGAGCATACTCAAAGTCTGGGGTGGGGAAAATTGGAGCTCCATGTACGGATGAATGTCTTGGCCATCAAAATGCAGAGAGTAATGCTCCCTTCGGTTGCAGCACACGCGAACAAGGAGCAGGGGATCCTTGGTTCCACTGCTGAGATGGGTCAAAATAAATGCAGGGCTTCTGATTAGAGAATGCCAGGACTTGCAGACACAGGCGCATCGCAAAAGGGTCTTCACAGGCAGCTTGTACAGAATTTGCAGCACCAATTCATCAGATAAATAATATGGCATTTTGTTTTGCTTCCCCTTTCAAAAAAAAAAAAATCAGGACAAAAGGAACATATATTAATTCATCATCCAATACAATTTAAAAAAAAAAATTTCTGGGTGGTCATGGATCGTCTGCCATTGAAAGAAACTAATGCAGGCAAGGCTACAGAATCGACTATCTTTTAAAAATAAATAAATAAATAAACCCGGAAATTTGGAGGGAGAAAAAAAATATTAATTAAACAATGAAATTAATCAAGGAAAGTTGAAAAATATTTCACGCACTAATTCAAAGGATTGAGGAAAGAGCTGGAAAAAAAAAACAGAGAGAGAAAATTTAATTTTGAATATTCAAATTTACCTTTGAGGATAATTGAATTTCAATTTCCCTTTTTTGTTGGGGAAGGTGGCGAACAGAAGTAGAGGGAGCAGCCAGAGACAGAGAGTGTCAAAAAATGCGATTCTTCTCGAATTTATTAGTAAGAGTTTGTGTTCGGGTAGATTTTGTTTGCCCCTCTGTCTCTGTTTTGGGATAAGGAGAACCGCCTGGGTTCATTGCCCAAATCACAGTGGACTCTCCTGTTCGTCACGGTGTCATAATTTGCATGGCAAACTCACTCAAACTTAAATTCTCCAGGTACGAGTTTTTTTCTTTGTTTTTTTGAAGCTTCTTTTTTTTTTTTTTGAAAAAAAAAAGGGGAGAGGGTATGACGGGCAAAAACGTCTTTAACAAATTGCTCACCCACCGTACTTATGGCAACCATAAATGATAAGCCCCAAAATTGCTCCTAAAACCCTACGCACCAACCTCAAATTTGAAAGAGGTCTCCCTCCCGTCAACCACTCATCAAATCATTCTCTAAAGGTACACCCTTTTCTACTTATGTCTGTCTCTATAAAAATTTATGATGAATCAGGAGATGGGTCCTCGTAAAATTTTTACTCTATTGTTTATTCTTTGCTCCATTCTGTATCATTGACAACGATTTAATTTAGTTCCTAATTGGGTTTTGTTCAATTTCCATTCTGCATTGTTGAATGGAATCTGGGGTTGCTGGTTCTTGAATTCTTTCTTTGTAGGAGTTGAAGCTTGTGCTTTTGAATTAAGACGTACGTATGTATGTATGTATGTATGTATGTATGTATATGTACATGTATATGTGTGTGTGTGTGTTTAGTAGAATCAGCTATGTCATTAGTCCTTACAAATCGTGGGTGTTCGAGATGATTTCCGTTTGCATGTTTGCTGTTCTTGCTTGATATTTAAATTAGCTGCTGATGGCCTGTTTGGAATTATAGTGTTTCTTATTGGCTAAAATTGGGGGCGGATGCATTTTTTTGAGACTGTGGGCATTGTCAAGGATGGTAATAGGATCCCGTCCTGTGGGTTCTGCCCTCAACGATGGTGGAGTCAAAGGGAGTTGACTGGAGATTGGGAAAAATCCGAAATGTCTTGAAATCAAAGGGAGATGGGTATGGGGTGTTATTCATAATTTTGAAATTCAAGCTTTCACTTTTTGAAGTTTTGTGACTTGAATTTTTCTTTGATTTCTCTGTCTTGGTTCTTCATGTTATTGCATAATATTTTGCCTGACTGTGTACTTATTTGATTGCTTCTTGGATTCTTAGGCTTTATGAGCTTTATGCATTTTGCTTTCAATTTTTTTCTTTATGGGCTTTTACCCTTTTATTGTTTCTGTAAAAATAAGTTTCTTTTCTTTGCTGCATGGATAAACACTTCATGAACAATGTTGACCAGTGAAGCTGAATTTTGATTGTAGAGTCTTTGTTTTTGTCCATTTTCTTTCCTACCCCTCCACACCCCCCCCCCAAAAAAAAAAACCAAAAAGCAAAAACCATCTTTTTAGGGTTTGCCCCCTTTTCTAATTGGATTCATAATTATTAATCTTGCCTTAGAAGGTGTTCTTGACAGGTTTATTTCTAATTTGTTGCAACATCAGTTGTATAGTTGCTTAAGTAGTTTTTCTTCTCTTTTATTGGGTTTGTTGAGAATTCAGAGTTTCATTTTTTTGCAAACCAGAACAAGTTTGAGATGGGGGCGGGGACATTTCTGAATTAGGGTCAGGTGTCAGGATGGCACTTTTTGCCCCCACCCCATTGCCATCACTAGGGATGATTGAGTGGGATTTTTTCAGTTTAAACATGTAGATTGGTAGTTGATTGACTTGTGACTAGTGGTGTATCATTAGCTTACTTCTTCCCAATGCTAGGTGGTTCATCTAATTAACTTGTATGCAACCCTATGCATAGCTGTGGCCCTTTTATACTTTACCAGACTGGGTTGCTAAATTGAATGGATGAGGTTTTATAGCTTATTTACACCTTAGATACAGCTTCATGGTACTTTGCTGCAATTTAGATATGTGTACTTGTGGAGGCAGTTGAATTAGGACTTTTAATTCAAAGAAGAAAAAATCTCTGTGTTGATTGAGTTCCTTGTACGGCAGTTCTTTGTAGATATAAAGTTAAAAATTCTGCTTTTGAATCTTTTTAAGTGTCTAGAGTGTCAAATTGGTTTTGTATGACATTATTTTCTTAGCCATTTAAGAAAGAATGCAATTGGAGACATTCACACAAGTATGCAATGTATACTAGTCAAATTTGCAGAATGGTTCAAGCAAGTGAATCTTTTCTGAAAATTACATATTTGAAAATTAAGTGTAAAACGGGTGCTTAGTTTGGTTGTCTTTTAGTAGTTGATGACCTTGAGGTACATTTTTGGTCAATCCTTCACCACCAGTCGTGATAGCTCGAAATGTTTGACAGCTCCCTTGATTCTCATGTCTGTTTCTTGTCATTCTTGCCTTCATTACTGATCTGACTTGACAGAGGCATAGTTGTGAATCTCTGTGTTTGTTCTTCTTTATATAGATTCTACCTTCCCACTATTTCCTAAAGGCTTGTACATCATAATGCTGATAAACCATTTCTGACCAAAAAAAAAAAAAAAACAAGAATGAAAAAAATCCCTGTGCTGTTCATTTTTACTCTGATATCAACAATTACATAGTTGTGCTAATGATTTTTGTGGCCAGGCATGGGAACCCGTGGGGTTATTGGGGATAAATGGTCGATGAGAATTCTTTGGTTGTGTGCTATTGGAAGTGCAGTCGGTATGTCTTCCCACTTCAAGTTTTAACTTGGTGGTTCTATCCTGTAAAATCTTATCTTATGGTTAGCCATTAGAATATTGGGGTAGTTCCCTCAGGACCTACTGTTTTTCTAACAGTTTGCTTTCTTCCTGATAGTTTCTGTGCTTGTTTAGGTTTTTATATGGTTGCTGTAGACAGACAGGCCAAAAACAGAGACAGAATGATGGCCGAAAGTGTAAGTGCTGCAGAAGCAGAGGCAAGGCGTGGTGAAAATGTTTAAAAGTCAACATGCCTAGACATCAAAAAACTTGCTGTGGTATTTTTCCAAAACAGCTTTCCCTGTTAGACATACAAACCGGGTTCCTTGTTTATGCAACTGATCTTCTCCCATTTGTAGCACATCTTTCTGTTATGAAGGAGAAATTACTTGTATTTATTTGGTTTTAAGGATCGGGTATGGCGCAAGCATGCTTGTAGATGACGGCTGGCTATCATTAACAAATACAAAAGAGAAGACTTGCTTGAAGCCACTCTTTTTAGTCGTTGCAAATATGGTGTTAACAGCCCTGCACCAATCTTTGGTATTTGTCCACTTTATTCAATTGCTGCATATGGGGCCGCTGAAAGTTGTTCTTTCATGCTGGAAATGAGCTACATATATTGTTGTTGCTAGCTGGAGGGTACTCTCCCAAAAGCAGCAATAATTTCCTAATCGCATAAGAAACATGACTTTAGATTTCAGTAACTAACCGATGCAGGTTGGCTCTCATGTTACAAAGCTTTCCAAATACACGGCTCAAACCCTCTCTGTGTTGCCATTTCAAATCAATCAGCGTGGTTTGTAGAAAAGTTCCTTTAAATTATGCTTTTACCCATACCGTCTGGACGGCTGAGGTTAGGTGCATGCTGAGGAGCTCCATTATTAAGCATATGATTTAAGTAAAATAGTATGTGCTTTCTAATATGACCTTAAGATACATCCACTTAGTGCATTTGTTAGAAGACAATTCTGATAGAATATCCTTATCAAGTACGGGACAACTAGCTAATTTGTGTCAGGATGAGCTTCTGTGGTTAAATTGGACAACACAAAACTCTGTTAATCGTATGTAAAAGAAGTTGCAAAACTGTATCTTGTTTAATAACATTACCAGAAAGCTGTCATGTCTTCTTTTGCTAAATTAACTACAAAATAAGACAACTATTATGGTGTCCTATCGCGGCCATCTCATTAAGTTTTGTGCTGTATATTTTAATTTTCCAAACTCAATTCAATCTCCCCTAGGAAAATGTAAGAAGAAACAAGAAAAAGGTGGAAGTTAGAAATGATCTTAATTTACAAGAAGATACTAATAATTTACTGGGGAAGAAGAGAGAGAATAGTCATTATATCTAATGGGGGTTACCTCCACTTCCTTTTTGTCAAAGTGATATCATCTCCCGTAGTGTCCATAAGGCTCCTACGACTAGCCTGTGGGATCTTTAGCGAAGATATGGTATTGAATTCCTTTAAAGCAAACCTTGGATTTGAAAGACTAGTTTTGGGTTGTCATTAATGATGGTCCAGGAAACAAAATAAACAAATATAACATTGACTTCCTCTCTAGCTGATGTTGACAATGAGCTAAGGATTTATCAGGCAGTAATTTTGTTTCTATGTTACTGAGATAACATTCTAAAACCCACAACGATGTTACAACATTGCTGAAACATTATCAACAACAGGGAGGAAAAAGAAAATAAAGAAAAGGCTTATGTTTTAGATTTTCCTTTTTCTCCCTAGTCATGGTACTACTTGAAGCCTGCGAGTATACCATGATTCCCCCCTCGGCTCATGAAACGGGTACAGAGGAAAAGGGAATTCAGACAAGTTCTTGCATAAGCTAATTCTAGCACTTACTGCCCTTTTTTTGAATTGTATTTAAACCTTATCCCTACAAGTACTACATGGATTCACATAAATCTTGTGATGTATAATCTCTGTATGCTACCTTCAATCTCTTGTAGTTGGCATGGAAGATGATCTAGGAACATAATCCACAAAAACATCCAATGTTGCTGGTGAAGAAACAGAAGCTGACGGTCGAAGTAGAGGAGTATTAACCCTAATTGAATTTTCATCAGCGACAGGTGCAGGACTTGTATTAGAAGCTGGCTGTAACTCAATTTCAGTGCCTGTACCGTTGGCGTTCTCAGTAATATCAAGCATCCGGTTATCATCTTCCTCAAGCGACATCACTGTGCTCGTGTCTGTGTGTATGGTAGAATCATCCATGAAGAGTCCATGCCTTCTCTTCCTCCTAGCTGCCTTTCCCCACCCGTGGATTGTTTCCCTTACCCTTGGAGGAATTAGTGCAGCTTTGTAGTTTGTTCCCATCTAGAAAAACCAAATATGCAAGGATCACATAGTAACAGTTAGGAAACATGAAAAGAAAATTTCCTCACTTAACAGTTAGCAACTCTGCGTAATCGATGGCTTACTAAATAATTATTTTGGCAACCATACTAAATAAAAACAAATTTAATCGATGGCTTGTAATAATTATTTTGGTAAGTTAAACTGATCTACGAAACGGCACCAAAAAGAATTGGCAGCTAATTCTTGGCAAGGTGGTCATTCAACACAAAGGGAGAAGATGCCCTGGTTCCCCGTCCTTGAGTGATTAAAGAGCTCTATGAGAACAAATTCACCCGCCTACAGAAACATTATATTCATACATCTGTCATCCCACCAGTGACAGGGAAACAGGTTGGCTAATTGGCTATCCAACGAAGCCTTCGCTCAAGACTTAGGTGTCCATTACTTGGAGCAACTACCACATAATTATTTCCAAATTGTTTTGGAAGAGATAAGTGGAGTCAACAACAATCTGTGACTGTGTGATATCTATTTTTCTTGCCGTTGTGTTACTCTTGCATCTTGACCAAAAAAAAAAAAAAATCCATAACATCTACATTCAGAGTTGGCATTTACATATATCTGTGACATATATGGGCCACTAAGTGTGCTAGAAGATTTTTTGTCCCTTGAAACCTACTGATTGTTATATAACTAGGATAGCTACTTTTCCTTCAAACTGGACAGAGACATTGACAGTTAATAAATAATTTAGCAAACAATTTGCAGTAAATCCATAGCTGATTGAACGAACAACTTGCAAGCACAAACCTATGGTAGCTCAATTGTGTATGACTGATCTTTTGACTATGAAGAATCTTGCAAGCACATTCTTAAGAATAAAATGTGCACGATACCTGTGTCACCAATGCATATAGAGGCAAGGTGCTGTAGCTGCACAGGAACTGCCCAGCAAACCTAGAAAATAAGGCACAATAGTCAATGAAATTGCCAATAAACGTTGAAAATGCAAGCAGCTGAAACATGTGTATACCCCAGAATCAGTCGCACATACACCAGCAAATGGTTCCTTATAAAGCAGGAATTGTACCCAAATTGCCACTGTATATAGTCAACAAAAGGCAGGTTAATAAAAATGCACAAACCCAACATTCTGCTAAGAAAATAATGCAAGAAATTTTGTTTCTTATTTTTTTTTTTCTATATTGCCAGAAATATGTGATCCTTGATTAAGTGCTTTAGAACTTTGAAAAAATAAACACAAACCCAGGATTTTGTGTGTGTGTGTGTGTGTGTGTGTGTGAGAGAGAGAGAGAGAGAGTTTTATTTCTACAAAAC
>CM038600.1:1180853-1227677 GCA_021533255.1 Ceriops tagal | reverse complement strand
AAAAATTCATGGTCCAATGAATACGAATCCTGCCATGGAAGAGGAGTTACCCAGAACCAAAAGAATGAAGCCAACTCAAATGCATTCTGCAATGAGAGTTCACAGAAAAGGGGAAAAAAAATAAGTAAAGGGAACCCATGTTCAGTTCTGCTACTCAAAGGATCAACCAGTAGCTCATTATGAGCACCACTGACCTGAAACAGAATAAAATGGATAAGAGACAGCAACAGCTCTGGCTTCTTGAACCAGAACAGATCATCTCGAGGTTTTAATTTTGCTCCTGAAAAGTATCCGGCAATGCCAGCATTCTCCAATGCCAAGGTTGCAATGACATGCTGTAGTTTTGCACCCACAAGAAGAACAAGCTGTCCATGGACATGGGATATCAGAATAATTCATCAATGATCCGCTTAAAAAGATAATTAATTATCCTCTAAAAATCACTCCATGTCCAGCCTATCAACTATCCACCCTACATACAGAATTTGTTGGGTGTGAGATATAACAAGCCTTTAAAGCTTCTTTTACTGTTTACAAACACAGATCCTCCACGTACATTTTACTTTTTCAAGAAATGTGACTGGTAAATCCATAACTCCACAAAACCAATACTCACAGTGATGGGAATAATTGCTATCCAAAAATAGAGGTTAGAACCTGTATCAAGATACAATACCAAAGAACTATAAGTGTAATGAATATGAAACTCACATAAATTTATCATGCAATGGTCAACATATAAGATGGGAAGTCATCTGAATTCATTGTCAAAGCAAGTTTACAGAGACAGTCAAGATGAAAGTATTGAAGTATGTCCATCAAAGCGCAACATCCAATTTTATTAAGTGCAAAATAAGAATTCAAACCTTTGTTTGTACATACCTTTCACATTAAACAGCATAAAAGCAACAACAAATCCCCACAATGGACCACTGCAATTCATTGAAAAAATTGGCATGTTAGATGGCTATTTGCCCCAGTATTCCATCACAGACAGAGTACTCAAGGGCTGAACTTGGATCTGATGCAACTAACAACATAAAGACAACAGTTACCTCACACCAACTATCCGTTGGAATTCTTCTTCCATAGAACGAATCATATAGCTGTGAAAATCATATTTCAGTCGGAGGTTGTGGTTCTGCCATGAAGTTATTATAAAGGTTACATATTTGTAAGTCGCAACACTGTAACTACCTTGCATATACAGTAAAGGCCAGCTTCACACGGTCAGATGTTTTGAACACAGAGACTACCTCACATTTAAGGCACTACAGTGTATATGATGCCCTTAGAGGTCTTGAATTTTTCTTGTTTCTTTTCCCAGATGAGCTTGCATTTCTATTCTTGGTATAATTTTTTTATCTTAGCATATCTCCTCACCCATATGCAACCAATCGGATACTAGCTTAAATTCAAGGTTCCACATTGCTTTTTTCTAGGAGGAAAGACCAATTTGCATTTTATGGTAGGCCTAATCATAGAAGTTAGGATTACAGCTTCCTTCTATACAGTTCCATTGTCGATTCCTTGTGAACAATCAAATATAAAATGTGAAATAACTCGCTTGCTGCTTTAAAAAATCTCTTAAACATAACCATACAAAATATCATTGATCCTAGAGTTGGGCTTACTCTAACATGAAGCAGGCCTTGCTGAGATGCAAATACCATCACCAGATTTAGTTACAGAAACAGAATGGCTAACATTAAATTTTAAAAAAGAGTAGGAATAAGCCTCTCTCATCAAGAGTCCATAGAAGTTAACATCTGCATTTGTGTTTATGCAGGTATGAACATGTATGTATGTAGGAACATATGTATGAATTCTATGAGTATACAAGGAAACATAGTTTACTTGAGCACCAACAAATGGGGATTCAGCATACCAAGATGAAGCCCTTGCGGAGAGTAAGGTAGTCTGTGCGAACCACAGAGCGACCAAATTGCCGGAAGAAGCAAGTCTGCAATTTGGCAAAAACCAGCAATGTCAATGGAAATTATCATCCAGACCAAAAAGTAATTGTCCATGGAAATATAACAGATTCTTGCATGTCTTCAGTCAACAGAAAAGAAGGGGAAAATTGAGAAGGTTCAAGTGCAAAAACATAAACAAAAACTCCACCCACCCACCTACCCAAACACACACACACACACACAAAGAGAGAGAGAGAAAAAGAAAGAAAGGGAATGTCATGAAGAGTGAGACAGAGAGAATGTTGTACATACCACCCAAATAAGAAAGCTATTCCTTGCTAGAGGATTTGATGCATGGTATCTGACAAAGTTTGTTTGCCTTCGAAATGTTTCTTCTCTCGTGATTTCTGTTACATAATAGGATTCTAAATATTTATTTCTGTTTCTTCTAATTCAAAGTAGTAAATCTGCACTTTTATGTGTAATGAATGTATCATAATGGTTTTCCAGCATATCGTAATGCTTGTCGACTTGATGAGTCAGAGGAAAAATACTATAACTAAGCTTAAGTGCATTAGATACGAAGAGATGCAACTATAACACTGATGCCTAAAAAAGTTTGATCAATGCTCTCTTGTCAGAATGACTGCTTACACAAGAATTCAACTGAAGAAGTAAATCACTCTAAAATAATAATGACTGTAAACTAGGTCTTTCCCTGCAAAAAATTAATTTTGACCTAGTTTAAATAGATGATCCATCAAATATTGAAAAAGAACTAACAAATGGCCCCGACAAGTTCTGCCCATCTGCTTTTACCCTTCCCTGAAAATTCTTTTTCTTTCTTGAATAAATCAGCAAGAAAATAGCTCAATCTGTCCTCATCAGCATCTAAAAAGTTTCTGTATATAAAAATAACTTCGGCAGTCGAAATTCTGGAGAGGGATTAAACAAGAATCTCAGGTATACAGTCCAGAGTGAAGTCAACAAAGAAGCAATCTTCCTGTAACTAAATTAACCAGAAAAGATTTACTGTTAGAACACTACCTGTTAATGCATCATGACGGTCCATATGAGCCTCATCCTCCCATTCTCTCCAACTGTGAATCTGATAAAAGCAAAACAGTACACCACAGGCAACCAAACTTGTAACCATTCCAAATTATTATTTCAAATTTGTAATTGAAGTATCTCATACAACTCACTGCACACAACAAAAAAACTAATATCCATAAAGTCAAGACGGCTCCTCTCACCAAAGCCTCTTTGACATAAATTCACCAAATATTCAGAAATTCAAAGCTGAATATTTATCCTTGAAGGCCAAAAATTGAGACAAGAGTGTTCATTGCAAGATTGTCAGTTTGATGCTTATCAAAATTTGATGAAACTTCACTTATTACCTAAAGATTTCCATATGGCATCACATAGAACCGAACCCCCACCCCAAACCAACAACAAAGGGTGGGTCATGAATCTTTTCTCATGCAAGCCTTTGCAGCTGCAGGAAACATATTTGACAACAAGAACGGTTGGCGTGGCATGGTTGGCATGGCACCCAAAGGATAACAACTATCAAACATGATAATGACTAATCCAGTTATGTAAGGTTTTACAAGAAAATTTTAATATACCAAGTGGAGAGGTTCATGTACCATGCAGAGTTTTATAAGCAACCCAAAGGGGATAATCAACTCAGCTAATTGTAAATATGAGATGTTAACAAAATATAAAACTCATTCCACTGAATAAACATTGCAGCATGTTAATCCCCTTAAAACCAAACAATGAACTCTCTCTTTTGCTTTTGATCCATAGCATGCGTTAACTGCTTTTCCTTTTGTACAAGATGTGCAATTTATGAAACACTTTGAACTTCATTCAGCACCTATGCACAGGACTTCTTAAATTCAATCAGCCCAATACAGTCACTTAGCAATTCAATTAGCTAATTTGGAAAAGAGAGAATTTAACATTGTGACCAAGAAACAACTTTAACAAAAAGAAAAACAACCATGAATGTCAAATTTCAGCTAGAATAAGTGGAAAACTCATAACCTTCACAATTGCCAGCAACATTGTTAAGCAACTGTAAGATATATGTGTGATTGCCATAACAAAGATGAAGCGATGCAACTGCTCAAGGCCTTCGTATGAAACAAATGGCTCATATCCCTGTCACACAATACAATTTTTGCATTTAAGCTAGAAGAATTAGATAGAACACATAACATAAAGAATTAGAGAACCATGGACAAATTCTACTTCACTATTGATAAAATGCATTACAATAATCCATGTTGCATAAATTGCAGAGGATACTTAAGCAAGATTCTCAAAAATACTAGATAAAGACATGCCTCTTTGCAATTATTCTGATTGAGTTCATTCACATTAAGCAGTCTCTGAGGCATCATTAGTCCACGTCTCTGGGTAGAAACATCTTCCTTTTCTTCATCAATCTCAGACCTGGTGCAAGGAGCAAAAGTACTGCCATAGAACTTTGATGGAATGCAAATTTTGGCTATCGAGCTTGAGGTAGCTGCTAGAAGGAGTGATATGAATCCAAGGAGCATCAACTCTGAAGACAAATCCAAAAAATTTAAAATTTATAAATTAGAAGCTCCAAGATAAGCAAAGGGAAAAAGAGAAAAATGAAAAAAGAAAAGATTTACAATGCTTGAGACTGGGCACAGGCAAAGTACCTTCTTTCATTTTCTCCAAAGCTGCAAGCAAAGGTTTCCGATTGGTTTTTTTCAACCACTAAAACAAAAGAATAAAACAATTTCATGGGAGAAACTGCATTAAAGCTGTCAAAACCAATGCAAATTTGAACATCACAGTTAAGCAAATAAATTAAATCTGACCTAAGGTGGCAAAAAAAAAAAAATTGCAGATGCATCTGTCAAACTTAATTGTTGATAGAAATGATGCACACATAGCAGCTCAACCATCAATGAATGGCCTGCATCTTGACTATCCTTGTTCTACCAAGAAAATCAAAAGAACACATTTTCAAAAGCAGGCTGATAACTCGCTATGGAAATCAAACCTACTTCACATTACAACCTAACAATCAGGATATACAACTGAAATAAAAACTAAGCAATAAACAATTAAAGAAATTTCAAATAAGGTAAATGAAAGACTCAAAGCTTACCTTACTTAGGAGGTGAATGGAACTTTCCACAATCAAAGAAACAACCACAAAAACTGTTAACACAGTCGCAACTGACCATGTTGGAGTTAAGGCCAACGATCGAATTTCTTGGTTTCTCTCTGCCATTCTAAACAAATCTTACTCGTAGACTACAAATGCTTGCGACTCTTAGCTCCCAAAATTTTCACAATTTAATCCACCAAAACCTACATGGCAAAGATACCATGCAACACTAGACCCTAAAATCAAACACCACCTACACAGAATGAACATCTAATCATAAAGTTTGGTTCTTTAACTCCACACCAAGCGTTATAATATACAAGAGACTAAGAAAAAGATGGGCACTTCACTTCTTCTTCGCTTGCGTGCAAGAACCCACCAACCACAGTGACGAATGACACAAGAATTGAAATCCAAAAAACTGAAATCTATCCTACAATTTACCCAAGTTATGATTCTCTGCCAGAAGAAAAATCAAAAGGGTCTTCTTTTATCAGTGTTAAACTTGAGAAAACGCCAAAACCACTGGCGTTTCCTCAGTGTATCAAAACTGACACAGACGGCCCGGAAACCTCTCTCTTCTTCTGTCTCTCTCTCTCCCCCTCCCCCCAAAACTAACTCTCGTCTTTTCCTTCTCTCTCTCTCTCTCTCTCTCTCTCTCTCTCTAAGAAACTATCCCCAACTCTGTCTCTCCTTTAGCAGAAAAACTCACACTTTCCACAGTGTCCCTCTAAACAAAAGAGAATCATTCGACTGCTTACATAAAAACACACAAGACAGCAGCCAAAAAAAAATCAATTTAAACTACCCAGCAAGTTAAAAAGAGCTGATCCATTTTCAGAACCACAACCAAGTACACAGTTTGAAATGGCTCTTCTGGTACTAATGTTGCACAAACTACTGCGGCTGGTTCTATAAATTTTCTTTCTTTTTCCACTTTTGTCAGTGCCAACACAACAAAGACTGAGACTTTCGATACAGCTTTCACCAGTTGAGATCTCTCCCACAACACGGTTTCACTTCTGTTACAACCAGTTGCATTTTATATAACATTGCCATCGCCAAATGGCAAAAGAGGCCCCCCTTAAGCCTTCCAAAAATAAAAGAATTAAGTACACCGAACAGCAAATAAGGACGTCGTTTTCTACGTTCGGTAACATTGAATTCCTAAATTGTTTTAATTTTCCACGTTATTTTCAGTCTCCCGCTAATCTTGGTACTTTGCAGACGTGAATGGAAAAACGGAAACGCGCATTTGTTTTTTAGTTTTTTTTTTTGTTGGGTTCAAATTCTTTGGTTTGTTTCCTAGTTTTGGATGTCACATGCTTTGTTTCTATGAGATATATAATTATGAACTATGACCTTGAACTTGGTGGACCATAACATTTATTACATTGTTGGCAATGAGATGCCCGTCAGACGCATGGTGTTCATTTATTAAACCTCCAAACCTTTAATCATTTGTTTTTTTTTCAAGTCCAAACCACAAAGAATCAAATGTTAGAACCCATATTTTGTGTAAAATAAATAAATTGACCGCTTAGAACAACTGATCTATAAATTCTGTCATGAGGGGAAGAGACAGATATTCGAATTCTATTTCTTCTAAATAAGTCGCATAAATTTATGATAATTTTTTTTTATATACTTTGATCTCAAAGTGAAAATTGTAGCCTTAATAGCAGCACCGTTTGGTTGGCATGCCTTAAAAAGCACAATGACGAAGAAATCTAGAAAAAGGTGTCGAAAGATGTCTATGCAGAATCAATCAAGCCGAGAATTTATATAAACGTAGTTATTCCCCCCATCTGCCCCCACACCCCCCCCCGGCGGCGGCCGCCGACTGTGTTAGATCGACCCATCCGCCGTCCATTAAGGGAGGAGGGACGGGTGCGTGTCATTTTCAAGTGGAGCCCACGGTAAAAGGAAACAACTGAAAATAAGCACTACGTGAAATTTGGAGCTCTAGACCATTGACCATATTGGGGGAGACTAGCCCATTGCGTACATGTCCATGCAACGGACTTCGTTTATCGCCAGTCTGTGTCCAACCAGGTTCAAAATCGTGTGGTCCCAAGAACTGTCCGAACAAAAATTAACTAAAATCACAAAAAAAAAAAAAAAAAACAAATGGGGTAACAAGAAGACCAAAAAGTTAATAGAACTAATTAAATTTTTAATTTCAAATTTACGGTTTGATCTCTAATTAAAAGGCCAATAATAGGCACATACACACACACACAAAAAAAAAAAAAAAAAGTGATCTTCGCGGTGTCTAAAATCTTGGAAGAGAATCTAGGCTGGACCATATGGGTTTTGCTTCCCAATCACGAGTTTGCAAAGTTAATTCCCCTAAATTTCTCAGTTTCAGACTCATTGGCCTGCTTTTTGATTATGGTGGTTATGCAATGCAGGGGGTATCATATCATTTAATTAAGCTTCTTACCCTCTCTAATTTGATGACATGCTGATTGTCGGGGCTTGGAATGTTTCGGAGCCAACCTTCGGGATCCACTATTATGAAACAAAAAGAGTGGGGCCGGTGGGACCTTAATTGGAATTTCGAATCATTGTGCCAAACCAACAAAGCCCGAGCATCTTTGGTCCCACCACCAAATGCTAGCGAGGCTGGCTGGCAGCGAAAAAAAAAAAAAAAAGGGAAAAAGATAAATTCACGTGGGTCCATTATAATTATTAATTATGATTAACTATTATTTAAAAAATAATAATTTAGGTGAATTTGAAGACCATGGTGGCCAGTAACAAATGAGGATAACTTCGTAGTTGTGCACCAGAGAAGGTGGAAAATTGTAAACTCTTAATATTTTGTAAAGAGTATTATCCGATCACACAACAATCCTCTATTCTTACATTGCCTCTACTTGTTTCTTTTTTGTCAACAAAGGATTTGAGTGACAAATGAAAATTATTTACTGCATGATAACAATTTATAATCATGACAGAAATGCACAGGGATTTGGTAACTTAGGCTTTCTCCATACCCCAAAAAAAAAAAAAATACTTGAAAATGGAAGATCAATAATACTCCATTGGTGCTGAGAAATATCGGTGATTATGATTGAACACATCTCATCACATTAAAAAGACAAAAAAAAAAAACAAAAAAAGGTCATTCAAAAGTAATTTAAAGACGTCTCGCTCTTTTAGTACAGCATGATTGAAATACTTTTATTGAAACCTTACAGTTTTATGTTCAAGTTATGATAGCCATTTTCCTGTCGTGACCTATAGATTTTTTTTTTTTTTTTTGGTAGCAGAAAAAAGAAAAAGTTAGTTAGATAGTGACGAAAATCGATCGAGATCTTTTTTAGCACTGAGATCTCCCTTTGATGGGAAAAGCTCTCGTCCTAACAGATAAATGAAGAAAATGAACAAAAACCTCCCATATATACAGAGGAAGAGACCTTTTTTGTCCTTTTTTTTTGTGATTAGATGTCACAAGTCGACCAAGTCAATCCATATTATTAAAGTAATGAGTTTACAAAATCCTATTTAACAATGAGACCCATCCAAATTGGCTATTGCCAGCCAGCCAAGCTGACCCTACCGGCAATGCCAACTAAATCCCCGTAGGTAACGGGTCGGGCTGTTCACGGTGCTGTCGCCTCCCACTGCTTGCATTGCAAGTTTCAACGTCATTGTCAAGGCCTTGCAACCTTTCCTTGTTTTAGCAACAATGACTGGGAAGGTGCACATCTAACAGGCTAACTACTAACCTGTTAGTAGACAGCTAAGCGCCTGGCAAGCCTAATGTAATCCACATCTTCAACCCTTTTGATTTTTTGCTGCCTTGTATATTTCATTGACTCCGAGTTGGTGATCTAGAAGCATACAAGAACATCAGAGGGCCAAGTACACGTTAAAGCAGAACATTTCAGTGCGCGGAATCCCACTTAGTTAAACCCGAATTCACACATTCAAATCACTCAAATATTTGTTTTCATATTGGTTAGACGCGTAAAAGAATCGCTTTGAGGTTTACAACAAAATCCAGCGCACAAACTGTCAAAACCCAGATGCGCACGCAACCCAAGTAGACACAAAAATGCATGATAGAGAAAAACTCACTGACGCAGGAAAAGAACAGGCTCGTTAACTTGCTCCCTATCTCAACAAGGGAAGTACTATGATTAAGTTACAGGAATTAGACGCTTTTCATCTCATTGTGGGTTGGTTTTTTTGGGGGGAGGGGGGAGGGGGGAGTGGTAACATCCTTTACTTCATCTTCGTTGAAAAGATCCCTTTGAAAGGGGACACTTCTTTGCTGCTGGGATGAAATAACATTTGCAATGGCTCTCAAAGCTGCTGATGCTTGACCACCATCCGCAACAGCCTCCTTATCTCCGTCATCTATATTAGGTTCCTTGTCTTGCTGCGGAGGGGGAACAAAGAAAGGTATTTTCCCTCTCTGCCAGTCTTGAAGGATCATCTTTGCTGCAGTCATCAAATCGGGTTCGCCACCCTGAAAGACAATCCGTTGAAAACATAGATTTAAAAAAGTACAACCTTTGTCTTTCAAAATCGAGGGAACTTGTAACCAGTAATAATTTGATGGGATTTACGTCATGCATCAACATGGTAATCATGCTATTGTTTAAAAAAATCCAAACAAATTCCAAAGCAAGTAACCTGCTAGTGCCAGAACAAAGGTCACCGCTAAATTATGTAGAATCTTACAGGTTAGTCTAAGTTGGAGTGGTGTTGAAGTTTATTGTTGTGAAAGTCAATCAACCAGCTATAATACTACCGACAAAGTTATTGCTGCAGATATTGTCATCCAACTCTTAACTCGATATTTCACTAGTTTCACGCCATAAGCCTTGAAAAGTAATCTTTGATTTATAATGTGCCTAAGCACGCAATTAAATCCATAACCTACTAGAGGAATCTTAGGCAGCATTGGCCCAAATGTCATTCTCAAGAGCAGGAAACTGTTGCCCACAGACACCATGAATCACCAATTCAAACAAGAACCAATTGCCACTTAAATTTTGCCTAGTGCCCTTGCTTGAGGCTTCGAGATAACATTGACATTTTCAAATTTCAGCATGTCACAAACCTTAAACTCCAGTGAGCTTGAACAAGATTCAAGCCTTTAACAAGAATGAGAATGCATTCCCATTCTTGAACCAACCACCCAAATGGAACCAAGTAAATGGCAATGACTGAATAGGAAATGAAATATGTTTAACACCAAATAGGGATTGGTATGAAAAAAAAGACAAGTGAAACTCAGATTGATTTCACATCACACTATAATCAGTAACCCAACGGGGCCTTAAAATCTTAGCAATAAAATAATTAAATAAATCTCAAGACTTAGTCCCCTTTGCAAAGTTCATCAGCTACCATATAGTTAAAGGAACATCCATAACAAGCATTCTATATAATGGGCCACCCCTGATGTCGATCTGCAGTAATAGTTTTCAAAAGTAGTACGGGTCTTAATTGTTGAAATCAACATAAAACATTAGAACTCTGAAATTGAAACATACCCTCAAGAGTTTGCCTGTTGATTTGCAAAGCTGAACCAGGAAGTCATCCTCATCTTCCCTGGAAACAAAATAATTTAGCTGTTTAGTCATAGCTCCATCACATTTTTACCATTGAAGGAACAAGCAAAATTTCAACTCATACATTGACAATGGAACCAGAACATCTGCATTTAAAGGGAAGGCAAAAACATAGACAATAAAAGAACTTTGGCTCTTCTTATCTGGAAGGGCAGGGAAAAGGAAAAGTCCAAAATTGGACCAGGCAGTAAAATTTAATGAGCACCACCTATGATGAAAAGAATGATAATTTTTACAAATCATCCTTTTTTTAAATTACAAAGTTGGTATAAAAAAATAAGGTGAATATCCTAGAAAAATAAGGTAAGTAGGCTCAAATTTGCAAGAATCAGTACATTATTAATGGTAAAGATTACTTCATTCATACAGAGCAATCTAACAAGGGCCAAAATGATCTAAATCAGTATACTCCATTTCACGTCTAAGTAACCAAAACATGAAGCAATGAAATTGTAGTGCAAACAATGCTCACCAATTTTTTATCTTATATGCTCTTTGAAGGTGCTCCTTTTTGACACGTTTCAGAACTTCTCCTATGTGTTCAGCTGCATCTTGTAAGTTGGTAACACGTACCTGGGGGACAAATCATCCACAAATATGAAAAATAATAGTGGGATTTATGTGTACAATGGGATCTGATTTATAATATAAGCAGGCTCTCAATTATATATCACATACAAACAAAAATCTGTCCCTGCTAGTTTAGAGCCAGTTCACTAGTCCTTTTTTTCTTATTCCCTAGGTTTAATTACTGTTATAAATATCTAAAAGTCAAACAAAACATGGGATTCCAGCATGATACACACATGCACATAATTTTTCTGCATCAATTGCAGGAAGAAATGGCTTTCTGGGATCACTAACTTTTAACTCTTTACTGACCTCAAAAGCTGGAAAGTTCTAGATAAAAGTACATGAAGAAAATTTTGGCCCAAGATATTTTTTTCAATAAAAAGAATATAAAAGTCATTGAAACAAATACCAACAGGAAACTATGCTTGAAACAAAATTAAAGACAGAAAAGAGGGGTTGTGAACAGTAAATTAGCAGAAGAACTGGCTTCCTGGGATCACTACTTCAACTCTCTCCTGATCTCAAAAGCTGGGAAGTTCTAAATAGAAGTAAATAGAGAAAATTCTGGCCCAAGATACTTTTTTCAATAAAAAAAATATAACAGTTATTGAAACAAATGCCAACAGGAAACCATGCTTGAAAAAAAACTCAAAGACAGAAAAGAGGGGTTGTGAACACTAAATTAGCAGAAGACACCACAAACAAGATAGATGAAAAGTAGAAGAGTAGTTTCTCATGCACATATTCATAAGCAACCAAACAACAAAATACATACCACACCCTTCAATACAATATCTGTTTCCGAGTCTTTATCATTCTGGTAAACCACACCAGGGCAATCAATCAAGAATATTCGCTTTGTAAGTGTAATATATTGCCAAACCTTTGTCTCCCCAGGTATCGGAGCAACCTTGCAAACCTATGAAAAAAGAAATAAACCAACTTATTCATTAATTAAACAACTAGCTGGGCATGTCAGCATTGAACACAGAGTAAGAAAAGGGAACAAAGCGTATCTCATTGCACAAGGACCCACATTGAGGGTGGCACAAAGAGGTATTTCGGCAACTCCAACATATGACCTGCAAGTCATATTGGAGTAGCCTTGCCATTATACTAAGGCTCACCGTACAGAGTAACAAAAGGAGAAAAAGAAATTACATTCTTCGTACGCAGTGTGTTAATAACTGACGACTTCCCAACATTGGGATAGCCAATAAATCCCACCGATATAGCTTGCTTGTCACTCTTTAAGCGAGCAAACTGTCTTAGCACTGATAGCAACGAACCCTAAATCAAGAATAATTCTGGAAAGTTAGAATAAAATATTTGAACTAAAATCCCAAATGACTGAATGCAAAAACGACAAGACCCCGAAACCATGGGTCCTAAAATACTCCACAAAATTTTCCATAGCTAATATTCTTATCTTCTCAATAGACTTTGTAGTTTGACAAATGACAATACATTTCAATATTAAAATGAGATATCAAGAGGTGCATAGCACTACAAAACCAAAACATCATTAAGTAGAAATCATACATATCAATATGCACTATTATATGCAGTTCAAATCAAAATTGTATCATGTAGATGGCATGTAATTCCAAATTGCAGTTGTTTAAAGGTACCTTCCCAAAAGACTTGTTGATGCTTGCATGGAATGCTAGAGTTGGATACTCTTTGGACAACATCCTGAGCCAACCTTTTGTTGCCCATGCAGGAACAAGATCACACTGAAAAGAATGAGCTACAACATTTAAAAGCAGCATCCTAAAGAGGCAAGGATGTAGAATAAGATAGATTATCCATGATAAATCCACAGCTGACTCAACATGAAGAGCAAAGCCAACCTTGTTCAATAGAAGAATCATGTGTTTATGCTGGCGGTTCTCTTTTAAATGTTTCTCCAAATGATAACATCTTGTCCCCTGTGGGTCCCTTGCATCCAAAACCTGAACAATAAGAAAATCAATAAGAGAGTTTCTCAGATTTATAAGTGAGAAAAGGACCCATCAGCACGAGTAGCTCCAATGTAAAATATCCACCTAACTTTGTAATTCAAAATTCCTGCATTTTGTTCTCTCCAAAAACCATGCCAAGCAGTGCTTGGTACACGCTAAAACGCATATAAAATTCACACAAATCTCCAAAAAACTATTAAGTTCCAATCTCTCACTTGATCTTTTTCTACTACTCCAATGATTCTTCCTTTTTTCTTTTATTTATTTTTTTAAGGAGCTAAAAACTCTTGTTTCATGAGCAAACTGACCTGGACAACAACATCTGATGAGTCTACAACTTTGTACAGCTCACCCCATATACGCTTACTTTGGCCTTTCTCAAACATTGTATGCCGAACCAAGTCCCTAGTGCCATCTTCTTCACTTCCTTCTGCAGATCCAGCAGGACCATACTTCTGCTCAAATACATCTGCATGTTGCAAAATAAATAAGAAAAATGTCCAAATGTTGCTTCCCAAATATTTATTGAATGTATGCAATAATACCAAGAGTTTGTTTGAGATGCATATACAGTCTACACAAGCGACATTTTGATAAACCTTTTTGGAATAGTCTTTGGAAAAATATTGTCATTCTTATTCACAGTAAATTGATTCTTTTTTTTTTCATTTTTTATGATCACAATGGTCAAATCTAAACAAATAAGTTTTTTAAACAAGGATCATTTTGTAAATTAGACATAACGTGCATTTGATTTTGAAGCCAACAATTATAGATTCATTAAAAGAAACAAAGAGAACTTGGACAATGGAATTCAGGTATCTGACCTTGAGAAGTATCAACTTTCTGAAGTAAAGATTCATAATTTGCTGCTAAAAGCTTTGGGCGCTTCCTCTTCTTCTTAGGTCCAAATGCATCCTCAAAAGGCTCAGTATCAAGAAGATGGACTCTAGCTTGCTGCATAGACACAACCATTTTTTTTTCTTTTCACTTTTTTTTTTTTAAAAAGCAATAAAATATGTAACGAGAATAATGCTATACGAATGAAGGAAACACCTAAATTCCATTGTTGCTTATATCCATGTATGAATGGCTAAAAGCAAGCTGAATATCTGATAGCTAACTTTGATCATAATTTAGTTAGTCCAGTCAGTCTATGAACTACCAGATAAAATATGCTAGCTCCTACATTTGAGAGAATTAAAACACCCTCATAAGAACTAACCATGTATATGCTCTACAGCTACATAGGAAATGACATGATCCTGGAAAAGGGAAGATAATGCCTGAATTCGGTTAGGTATGAAAAGAATGCTCAAACTATCCATACCTTTTGATGATCATTCAAAAGTGATAATGGCAGTTTTTTCTCCTTTAAAATGACATTATAGCTGCTTGACATCCGATTTTGGAGCTCCTCGCGAAAAAATTCAAGTTGTTTCTGATTTACAACCCGTGTGTTCCCTACGAAGCCAATCAAAGACTGATAAAGAACTGATACACAAGCTCTTGAAGCAACAATTGCTAAAAACAAAAATAAATCAAATGCTTTCTTGGCAAAAATTTTTTGTTCCAAGAGACACCGAAGCTAAAAAGCTGAATCAAGATGCTTGATGGGCATAGAAACATGCTAGTTATCACTAGCATTCTCTGTTTAACCAAAGACCAAAAAAAACAAAAAAGAAAAAGAAATTCTGATAAGTATTATTATGAGAACATGCATCATTCACAAACAAGCATTACAATGACATACGGCAATCAAAAACTGATTCAGCTATCAATTAACACCACCAAGTAAGCCATACAATTAAGAAGAGCATCCTCCAAATTAAAAAAAAAATCCCAGTCAACAAAGCACACCCACTTGCCTCAAACTCCGCCAATTCCAAAAAATGCTATTAAACCCAAAATTTGAGAATAAATTTCAAAACCAAGCAAGCAAATCGTGTGCTCAGTTCAAAATTAGGAAAGTAAAAAGCATTACCGAACCAGTTGCGGTCAGGTTGGATACGGGTGTTAGGGAGCTCCTTAGACTGTAAGTCGTACTTCAAGATCTTCCCTTTGGCGTTGCGCTTCGGCCTGGTGTTGTACATCTTGAGGCGGCGAACGGTGGCGGCGCTTCGGGACCCATTGCTGCCGACGCTTCCATTGCTGCTACGGTTCGTGTCCAGAGAGTGCTTCGGGTTACCAGATACGTTGGTTTTCCTCTCTTTCTTCTTCGCCATATCCCTCCACGGACCGGGGAGGACACGGCGGGGACTTCGCCGACAGCAAGTTCAGAGTCAAACCTAAGAGGGTTTTTGAAAAGAAAGAAGAGAAGAACAGAGGTTTGGGAAAATAGGAATTGGGTACACAGGAAAGGAAGTCTACGGTGCCCAGAAGGTCCAGGCCTAAAGCCCACCCAAGTTGCTTGCTTCTTTCCCTTTTTAATTTCCTTTAGTCTAATAATTAATAAATAAATAAATAAATTTTATGTTATCATGTTAAATATTATTAATTTAATTATTATTAATATAATCAATAAAATTAAATATTAAATGAAATTAAATACATGTTTATGAAGTCAATAGTAAAAATAAAAATAAAATTGTCCACTATTTTTCAAATATTAATAATTCAATTTTTTATCAATATATTCAATAAAAATTAAATATTTTATAAAACTAAATCGTAAGTTTACAACATTTACTTATTTTAAAAATTATTATAACTCTCTTATTTTTGTTAAAAAATTATAAAACAAAACTTAAACTTATCTTCAATTTTTTTTCTTTTAAATGTATACTCTTTTATAGGAAACTTTTCTTTTGATTTGATCTTGAATTTCCCTTTTTTTTATTGAGACAATTTCATCTCGAATTTTTAAAAGTTATAACAATTCTAATATTTGAATACAAATTATTGATAATATTATTTTCATCCTTTGTTGATCAAATATTAGATGTAATGTACACATCTCTCTTTTGAAAAATCGTCGAATTGATTGCCTCAACTTGGTATTGTTCATACATTATAAGGGCAACATACTCAAATAAAATAAAATAAAAAGAGTTAATTTTATTTGTTATATATATGATGTCTGTTTTTTTTTTTTTTTTGTCAAATAACAATCCAAAAGCATCTTACGGTGTTACCAGCGGTTTTTCACACATGTTACTCTTATGCTCCATTGACTTTACTGTAGGAGAGTTATTGGATTGCAAACTTATAAGCATATCAAAATGCTTAAATTATAAAAATTATGAGTTACTAGGGAGATATCAGACGTGTAATTCATGGACTAACGAAATTTTTAATAAACAAATAAAAAAAACGTTAATTATAGTATAATGTTACAAAGGTAAAAATTTCATATGAAAATTGGACCTTTTGATTTCCAGCAGATAGCATGAGAACAAGCACCCTGCAATGTTAATGATAAACTAGAAGAAGTATTCATAGTTCGCAGTCAGTTTAGTGATCGTGGTCTGGACGACTGGTTGCAGTTTTGAGCTCAATTTCAAGCATTTGGGACCAAAGATCAACACACAATAGCTCACTTACTTACTGGTGTTTTACTTATGTGTGGTACATAATTGTTCATTAATGATTGTGAGCTCATTTTCGATGTCGCCGATTCTGATCTCAAGATCCCATCTTTTTATTTGCTGCTGTGTTCAATTCAATTGTCAAGCTTTTTTTTTTTGCAGCTAAGGCCATTTGATGCTTCGTTCTCAACTGGGTCCAATATTTTGTACTCCATTCCTTCTATTTTCCTTCCCTCTGATTTTGTTTTCTTTATATGTTGCCCCAATTGCCTTACATTTCGCTCAAAAATTTTATCTCTTTTTGCTTATTTATCATTTCCAACTCTACTGGGAGCTCAGTTTAGTGAAATTGTTGTTCTGGTTAACGTTAGAGGGTGACCAATTGGTGCTGAATAATTGACATAAACGGCAGATAGATATAGGCTGACTTCAATTGAGGAATTGCCATCTCATTTGATTTTGGAGACACTGACAATAGGCAGGCTTGGTGCAGCGATCGAGTCTGTTCGGAGCTGACTTCTAGGACTTTCAGAGGGAGCCATGGGTTGTACCCTCGGAAATTCAGGTCACTGGTGGAGAAAGGAACTGGACTTCTTGTTGAATGCTAATATAGTTGGATTTCGCCTCCCTGTGAATCACGTTAGATGTCTTATGGTGGCTGATTTTGATTTGATGTGTAATCACTGTTCTTTGGATAAATGAGTGTAGTATCTAAAACTAATGCTGAGGTGGTTATTGATTTGGAACAGGTCCCTGATTGCAACTGGCACAAAGAATGTCACTAGGTCGCTAACCCATAAAGAAACGAGGGAAAAGTTTATTGTGTTAAATTTTGCTAAAAGTTGTTTCCATGAGGTATCAATTTTAATCTCACACGTGGCAAATTTTTTGTTGTTCCTTTTCTCAACCTCATAGCTATTTTTCCCTTTTTTCCATTCTGTCTATTGTTTGATTCTTCTGCCAGCGTTAACTTACATTTTCTTTCTCGGTTAAATCAGCAAATGCAGATTACAACTGGAAGGTATCATGCATTGCTGACAAAAAATTTTATCCGTTTACACTTGTGGCTCCAGCTTGTGTGGTTTTCTTAGCCACAGTCCTGAAACAACACAGTTTGTAGCATTTTCCTGGATTAATTTCCCATATTCAGCTCATGTGGTCCAAGTCTTGGCATCCCACAATCATGCTGGTTTCATTTCGCAGTCTGGAGAGCTTTTTGGCTGCTCTTTTTCCTTCGGTTATATGCTTTTAATTTGCACTTATTGCTACAATGGCATGACTTAGATCTCAGTTGCTTTCACTTGCTGTGGAATTTGATTTCATGCATTTTTCACATCAATGTACAACATGTTTTTTCTTCAGTTGCCGGGTCAGTTATTTACTTATTTGGGGGCTCACTCCTACTTGATTGAATTTGCCATGATATTATTGTAAAAGCAGTAGATCAGTTGAAATTTCAAATTTTTTTAGGCCTAAATAATTCATAGGGTAAAGCAAAAACACAAGGCATTTGAAATATCCGAGCCTAGATACCCCAAAGTCCAGGTTTTTGGCCCATGGCTGTATTAAATGCATTGGAAGTTTTGCTCAAGACTGGTTGAGTAATACTTGACACTGAGCTGAGCTTAATCTTTCGGCTCAAGTCAAGTACTCTCCAATTATTTGAAATTTAAACAAGTTTAGCTCAAACAAGTAGGTGTTTGGTAGTCTCTTATAGCTTGTCTGTACTCAAATGTTTGACAGAGCAATGACATTGAATGTAGTATAGCTGTGAGTGCAAAAATATTTATTGGATTTAGTTTTGCATACAGGGCAGACTAAAGATGCCTTTGATCCTGAAATTTTTTTTTCCTGCCCAAGTATTGTGCAAATGGAAAAGGCACCTTTATTTTTCCTTGGTTTCATATTTAATTTATACAATATGTTGTTGTTCCTGATCTTATGTGCCATCAAATGACTATTTGATGTCATGATGAGCGCTCCAGTTCTTGTGTAGAGAGGTTAGGAATCCAAAACTTCCTAGGATTCAATGGTATTGGTTAGGGGGTTCAGTAGCAGCTTAGGTAGGATCTTTATGTACTGAATATCATTTTTGTTAAGTCCAGCCCATGTATTTCATTAAAGTGTCTTAATATCTTTCTGAGATGCCCTTGATTTCTTTATGTAAATGGTCATCATATTGTATAGAGCCCACGGACAAATTTTCTGACATTTTAACTTTACATGTGCTGGAAATCTCACTCATGGTGTTATGGCTATATCTGTGTGTCTGGAAGTAGCTATCGTATTCACTGAATCTAGTTAATTGTTTATACAGGTTTTCACTTGTGGAGATTATTCCGTATTCTGCTGTGGCCACAAAGACACCAGTCACCCCATACTTAGGCCTAGTATTGTTGAGTCTTTGAAGGGAATTCCTTGCAAGCAAGTAAAGTGCGCATATTATGGTATACTATAGTTGATATTGTTGCTTAAGAGGATTGATAAATTGTTTAATGGGTTCCTGAGTGTGCTGTAGTTGTTTTGATACATATGGAGTATGGAAGTGACTATTGCTTTTAAGCTATTTGAATGTGTGTTTGTGACTGATGTTAAGCCCTGTTCAAAATCTATTCTTTCTTACTGCAACTTCCATTTGTAGGTCTAGATAAATGAATTGTTTTATAATTCATAATGTTAAATGGGTTTATTAAGGATGAAATGCTTACTGCTTGCATTTAGTCTAATATATGTTATTTATCCTTCTTTTGTTCTCTCCTCTTTTCTTGATGTAGAGTCATTTATCTATCAAGCTTGAAGCTTTCTGAAGAAAGTCTGTTGAACATGTTACATAACAAACTAGGCTGTCAAAGTTGAGCACATAATGCAGACTGTGCTAATATCTGAATCGGTTTTCCTGAGATTTGATGCTGCACTGTTAATTGTACCTTCCTTCTCTCGTTTTGTTATTAATTTTGAGTGCAATAGGGCTTAACTTTACGGTATCCTGACAAGACAAGGCCATATTTATACGTATGGAACCAACACACGCGTCTTGCTTCTGGATGAATTTTATGATCTGTTTTCTGAATGTAACATTGATATCCCTTTCTTTTCTTTTCTTTTTTTTCGTTTTTTCAAATTTTCTATAGTTTGTCACGATATGCAATTTTAGTAGAGATTAAACTCACTGTTGGAGTAGAAACCCTGGATATAGCACGTCGTAGTTGCTCTGTTACTGTTGTTAACAAGTACTTGTTGTGAAGGTACTACCTAATAGCTACGACAATCTGCAAAGTTTGAAAAATTGCTCTCTATTTCTTCTTTGCTGTTTACTCTCTCACACAATGCTTGAGTTTTGTTTGAGTATATATATCATGGATAAATTGGTTGATGCCCGATCAAAAGTTAAGTCAAATTGGGGGATCATTTGCCGCTTTGATTGCAACTTTTCCTGCAAACTATAAAAGGGTTGATGAATGTGATAAATATTTCATTGTTGGATCTTGACAGGTTTCCCAGTGCAGGGGGAGAAACAAAAGATTACCAGGATTGTAAATTCGGGGCAAGAAGAACCTAGGCGCTGCCAAAGCTCCTTTGCTTAAAATGTCATTTGTTTTTCTGTTCCTTTTGGGTAACCTTCCTTACCTGCTGGAGAAAGTGGACGGGTGGCGGCTCATTTTGGATGCACACTTCGAAGAGACTTTAGCAAAGTGCAAAAAGCATATATTCTGCGTTCAATTTCTAGGTCATCTGGCCTCATATTGAGAAGGTAGCTCGCAATGTGCTTTGCATAATTGGAAAAGGCCGTCGAGTTCCAGCTGCAGTGAAAAAGACCCCGGTAGGTAGGAAGGCAAGTCAGTTACAAGTCTTTGTGAAAACATTGGAATTACATCCAACCGGCTTTAATGCCATCCCCAGAGGACTAGAATGCTAAGCGTTCTGTCTGCTAAAATGCTACCTTCGTGGTGCCAAAGGCTGGAAAGGTTTGTTAGGTTGTGGCGCACCACCATTTTTACCCTTTCTACTTTTCTCAGGGTAGGATTTCAGTGGGGGAATGACCTTTTCAGTGGGGTAGTATCAGGCATGCATGTTTGCACATGTCTAGTCATCCAATATATGATCACAACTCTGCGATGCGAATACAAATGTATAAGTAATAAACAATTATGATGGCATGACCTCATCTGTACCATGTAATAAAACCAAAGTTAGCTGAATCTGATACGCCAATATCATCATCAAGTCAACTAATAAATTTTGTCATATTTGGTAGGATGACACGGTAGGAGTGTTTGTAAGGTCCACTGCTGATTGTTATCTTTCATTAAATTGTGTTTTCTTTCCTGTTGCAGTTGCATGCATTTTTAGGTCAGACTGGTTGGTTTGTCCGTATAATCCTGAAGAAGAAGCAACCAGCACCCAGAAGAGGCAAATTGCTATCGGAGCCTGTGGCTGAAAATATCTTGGAGAAGGTCTTTTTCTTTTCTTAGTTGGTTTTGTGAACTGAGTTTTGGAAGGGCTTGAATTTTGAAGTGCCTTACAAAGTAAAGACAGAGGAGCTAGGCAGGCAGTCCATATCATTGCATCTCCTGTTACAATAATCACACGCCTGCAGCTGCCAAATGGGGTCCCCCAACTAGCGAGAAAACTCAGTGGTGTCCTGTTGTCCTTAATGAGATCCCACCGTTGGCTCATAAAATCCCGCACCCCATTCCATTGGACCAAGTGTTTTTTTTTTTTTTTTTTTTTGGTTGGTTATGGAGAACATCTGAGTTTGATCTCGAGGTGGGAAATCCCATTTCGTTCCTTCCAACCTACTTGCAATTGCACGCTGGTGAGAATGCCATCACCGACTGGGTAGATTTTAACTGCGCTTTAATGGAGATTGCCAAGTAAAGTCGCTCCCAATGCCAAAAACGTGGGTACAGCGCCATGTGGGCCACGTGCAAATTATTTTTCAATTTCTTGTGAGAATGATGTAAGATGCGCAATAGATTGCATTGAATGTTTAATTAATAATATAAAATGTGCAACAATTATTATTTAATTTTAAAAAGTATATAATAATTTTCATATAATTTGTAATCACACTTGTTGTACTTTTGCACAAAATTATTATACAATTTACCAAATTTTGTTGTATATTATATATTTTTATAATAAAATAAAATAGTAATTTTTTAGACACAGAACTCACGAGACTGCTTTATGGACTGTCTCTGTCTCCTGGTCTATATATATAATTGTATTCCCCTCTGAATAATATAATGGCAAATGTTGATTTACCATACCAACTAGTCAGAAAGCATCCATGACTATGGAAAAGACAAAAGCATACTCAATTATGTTACTGCAAAAGCAAATGGTGGGCAAAAGCTTAAACAGAAAGGAAAAAAAAAAAACGCTTGTCAGCTAAAGAAATTTGAGGGGTGGCACATGGCATTCATCATGATCAACTCAAGCTCTCACGAATAAGGTTAGAGATATCCCCAAAACATTTTTTATTCTTTCCAATATTCATTTTTCATTTGAATCCATGGATGGGCATAGCTTTAGCATAGGCAAATCACCTCCCCCTTTAATGATTTACCATAACTCTCTCAACTCTCTCATAGAGAGAGAGAGAGAGAGAGAGAGAGAGGAAGGGAGAGAGAGACTGATCTAGAATTTAGCCCATATCCATGAGTTGTCAATGTGAAGGGGTTGAAGTTGAACAAGCCTGTACTAATTCCAAAACAACAGATAATAAAAATTAAAAAATCTAGCCTAAACCAAGATTCTCACACGTGAAAAGATCTTTGCAAAAAACATGATTTAAAAGACAAGAGACCTTAACCCATAAGGAGAAATGCAACAAATCTGAGGGAGAAAAAGGAGTTCACACAATACATTAGAATAAGAGAAAAAAGAAAAAAAGAAAGAGATGAAATGATATGGTCATCAAGGGAGCAAACTCCAATCTCAGTCTCAGTGGATTATAAGATCAGAAGCAAAAGGAGGGTTCTGCCATTCACACAACTCTCAAGCAATCTACTCCCCCAGCTAATCTCAATAAAAAGACTTTCGCAGATGACAAGCCTGCAAAAACTTTGCATGCCATAAAGCTCCTCAATTTTTTTTAGGCGGTCACAGCCTCAAAATGTTCCCTGAAAACCTTCAACATGTCGCAGAAAGTGACAATCCCAACAAGGCTGCAATCATCCTCTGCAACCCAAACATAATTTACCCTGTGTGCAATTGCCTGAATCATCACTGCCACAAGCGAGCTCTTGGGTTGACAAACAATTGCCTCAGCTCTCCTAACCAACCTCGCAGAATAGGTCATTGACCTACTGTACTTCCCTGACCGGCTCCTCCTCAATGTAGACTCCTCATCCGATGATGATGATGATGAGGATGAAAATGGGGGCGATATGCATGAAGCAGAATTGGTGAATTCATGGAGCATCGCGTCAAGGCCTCTTTCTTTGAGCCTCTCCATGACCACCCTGACAAGATCATCTGGAGGGCCACCACAGTCAATGTAGGCCATCAGATCCCCAGAGGAAAGGGTGGAAATGGCTGCTGCCACTGTCTCGTCACAGCAGGCCATGGTGTAGGGCGAGAGCTCCCCGATCAATATCCCCTCATCGTCCACCACTGCAACAGAAGTCTGTTCTATGAGGGAGCGAGAGATGGCAGAGACTGCAGAGGAGGCAGGTGAATGGTACTCGATCGTAAGGGTTTCAGGGCTTATTATGCCCAGAGACTCGATGGAGAGAGCTGGGATTGGAGAAAATAAGCCTATGAAGCTCAGCAGGAACCGGATTATGTCTTCGTGGGTCAGCCAGCAGAATTCCTGACCATTATTGTGAATGGTACTGGGGCTACTCGCTGTTGCCGAGAGCTTTTGATGCGGTTTTCTTCTTGATCTTGTCTTAATTGGCACCACCAGGTTCTGTGCTCCTTGGAGGATCAGATCAATCGCCTCTAATAAGCTAAAAGTTGAAAAAGGGAATACTATTTGTCAATCCAAAAGCAAGAAACAGAAGCAAAAGTTAAAATTTTCTGCCAGTAACTAAAATTGATTATGAAATCTTAATTCCTTTTGGTTTCTGGAGACACCCAATTTTATGTTTCATCAGAGATCTGGGGAGGAAAAAAATTTGATCTTTCTGCATCATAATATCCAGACATTCACCATTAAAATCTGGTATTCAATAGCACTTTGGAGAAGACTTGGCTTCCATAGTGGAATTAATTGACCACGGAAGCAATAAACGTTTAGGAATCACCAAAAATTGAATACCTGGAAGATGGGTCCACGTGTGCAAGCAGGCCAGGAATCTGAGGCAGAAGAACAGAGACAGGTGCCTTCAAAGCAGCAGAAGGTGACAACAAGTTATCTTCCTTGGAGAGATAGCAAATCACATCCACCATGCAAACCTTGCCTACGCATTTACAATCATCTTCAGTGCCCTGGTAGTAGCTATTGTTGTTGTTCTTCGTGTGGTCACAGCTCCACACGCTCAAGAAGTTGTCGTCGGAGGTCCTGAGCGCGGACAGGGCGTCTGCAACGGTGGTGGTCAATGAAAGAGACCTCAGCGCTGGCTTTCCCAGACAGAGGTCAGATACAACATAATGAGCAAGCGAGCTCACTGCCATGCAAGAACTGGGCAACTGAGAACTTTGGATAAATGAGAGATTAAGAGTTAAATGAGGCAAAATATGATTACACTGCTCTGGCTGTTGTGGCGGACGGTGCTTAAAAATGGGGGTCAGGCATGCGTAGCCGTGGGGGGGGGGGGTGCACCCCTCCAATATAAAGAGAGAAGTACAGCAGACGGTACAAGAAAGTGTGGGATCCACTGAGTCTAAATTGGAATTTTTGTACTGGTCGATGAGACAAAATAATGAACACAATGCATGGATATTACCTGTGAGATTTTTGAGACCCCCTTTGTACGAAAGTTGGTAATTGAAATCTTAAAATTTATAATTAATTTTTTAATTATTAAAATATCTAATGTTTGTAACTCTTACGTAAGGCAGAGTTGGTCTCCATTTTCAATTTGAATTCCATAGTAGCCCATGGTTAGGTAGATTGGTAAAGATTATGTTTAAGGAATGATTCTAGTTTTGGTTCATGTCTTATTCGATTTTTATTTATAAGCAAAAATATGGAAATAAATAAAATATTTACGTGAGTACAAATTTTGGACTTGAATTTTATTTAATTAAGCTATTCACCATCTTATTGAGATTCAATAAAATCACAACTTATGGAACTTAAACTTAATTAAGAAACGATATCAATTGTTTTTAAAGAGATCATTTAATAATAAAAAAAATAAAATTCTATCTTAAAAATTTTGGATTTTAAATTTAAAAGAATATAAAATTTATGAAAACAAAAAAAAAAAAGTTAATTATAATGGGGGCACTTAATTTTGGGTCTCTCACATTTTTCAAATTTCCAATTAATTCTGTGATAATTTTGTTTCTGATGTCAGTTACAGTTTTGAACCAATTTTTAAAAAGCTTCAATCCGACCGGACTGGATTCCTCCCATCTGGGTTCAAACTGGAATCATGGATCACACACTGAGCTATGATTCGATTTTTGATCAAACTGACATTGGTTCAATCCTATAGACCAAAACAAGACCGGTTCGGGTCTAGACCAGAACCAGTATTTCTTTGACACCAATTTTTGATGAGATTTTTTTTTTATTATTATTATTAACTCTTCTTATTTTTATAAATTTATTTTTTTTTCCGAATCAAAAATTGAAAGTTTAAAGATAAAATTTTAAATTCTTTATAAATCTCTATTTTCATAACGGGACTAACTTTTTATATTTTTTTAAATCTTAATTTTTTTTTTTATAATTAGAAGTGAAGGGTTTCGAGGTAAAACTATAAAGTATTTATCATCGGAGGGAGGATCTTGACAAACAATTTAGCTGGAATTGTGATACTAAAATATCAGTGTAATCAGGGCACCACCCGATGACAGCTAAACTGTGGCAGCTGCCAATGGCCCACATATATCCTACTTTCTTTTCAAAGGGAGGCATATTCAATGCCAAGTTCCGATCCATCTTTGCTACCTGAAGACAAAGACTTGAATACCCTTTTCTCTCATAAGACTAAATAGTTTATGAAGATTCATTTTCTTGAACATATATATTTTTTTTCAATTTAACGTTGATAATAGGCACTGGTAGTTGCACCTAATTAAAAAAAATTTATGTGCATTTAATTTTTATAACAGATATATATATATATCTATTGCAATGAATACTGGCCAGAAATAGGCAATGATTCAATTACTAATAGGCATTTTACGTATAATATATTAATAGATTAAAATATCATAAATCTTGTAAGTTTTTACAAAAAAATAAAAATAAAAAAAAAAGAAATCTTTTCTATATTTTGATGTTTTGCTTTTTGGTTGTCCAATTCACTTTTCGTAATCCAATCATTGCTTTTTCCCTCCTATGAAAATTCTTTTATTGGTTATATTTTTTTGATTTTGCAATATTTAATTCACCAAAAGAAATGAATCAATATTAAAAAAAAAAATTAGCATGTAGATAAAATAATGTAAATATTCTTTGACAGTGAATAACAAGAAAAATAAAAACCTCAAATGGTATTAAATTTTTTGAATGTTTGACACTTCCAAATTTCTTTGACCTGGCATTAAATTGCATCCTATCGTGAAAAGCATTCGAAAGTTTATAGTTTATATGTTACCTTATGTTTACCATAAATGCTAAAGAGTTTCATTATTTTTCCAACAAGATGTACACCTTTTTCTTGTCCATCTAAGATTTTTCAAACAGATATTTGGTTTCTTGATCACTTGAAGTGTCTAATCCTTAAATTCTTCTGAACCTCTAAAGCCGACCCTTTTGGAAGCCTCTGATTCTAACATTACTTATACACAACATTTTCTTGGACAAAAGATACGGATTTTTCCTACTGAGCCCCAAATTTACACTGGTGGAAGCCATCGTTTATTTACACCAGTGCTTCCCCACGAATGGTTTCCCCATTACCATGGCAAAGTAATTGCTTTAGCAGGCGGTGTCAACTTCCAACGATTTTGACAGCAACCCGCTCAGACAGAATGGCCACAACTGATTCGGGTGGCCCACATACTGTAATAAATAAGCAGGAACCAAAAATCTAACCCAAGTTGCTAAGGTGGGAGCCATGTTCCATTTGACCATTAATCCTTTCCGTCTCTTGTCCACCAATTCTGTGGATATACACAATGGCCTTGGCGTTTTGCCAAACAGCTAAAATTTCATAAATGAATAACAAAAGAAAGAAAGAAAAGAAACAAAGAGTTTAGAGGCTGAGATACCTTTTTGGATAATTGAAAACATATGGCAATGGTTGGAATTATTTGAGCAAAATTATCTCAACGGTGTCACCTTATGTGCTTTAGTGCTTGTGAAATAATATTTACTGCGAAAAGCACTAAGAAAATTCTCTCTTAACTATTAAATTTCGGTTTTTAACCTTCCTTAATGATTGATTGCTCATCCTCTTTCCTTGGACCCTTTCAAGAAAAGCTTCCTATATTTCCATGAACTTCTCTCAAGTGTCCAGGAAAAAATGGGCAAGATTACAATAATTGGTAGGGACTTGTCTTTGCCCAAATTGATGTCACGACTACACAATTCTAAGCTCCCATTGGTATATGTTTTTTGCCTGTCCAACAAAATCTTCTTTTGGTTAAGCAATGCAATCATCACTAAATTGAGGACTCTCGCTATTGATGGTACCTTTTACCGCGCCATAGCAAAAATTTTCCACATGGTTTCAAGGACTTCGTTGTAAAAATCATGCCCACTTGACAAAAACTACCAAAAAGAATTACGACCTCACGGTGACCTCTACAATGGTTGAATGCTGCTTAAAGTTGCCTTGCTTTTTCAAAAAGGGATAAGGTGAATAATGTTTCACAACTCGTGATGGAAGAATCTAACCCCTAGATTGCTCAAACATGGGAAAGATAATTAGATTTTAGGACGTGTATGAGACCCATTTCATGATCGTTGATCCATACATTTCCCATAACATCACAGGCATAATTATAATTTGTCGATATACCTTGGAGAAAATTTCCCAAAATAGAGGTTTTTCTAAGCTAGATGAAGGCAAAAAAAAAAAAAAAATCATCAAACGGATGTAAAAAATTTAACATTGAACAAATGCAGATACACACTACATAAAAATTAAAAATGTACAATTAATAATTACTATAATAGTGCGGTATAAGAACTTACGGTGAGTCTCCTCCATAAACCTTTTCGAACATAAAAATGACCCCTTTGCTTTTCTGGTATATACAATATTAAAGGACATCGGGGGGTCATTATTATAATAATAATTATTTTTGAAGTTCCAAGCATAATTTATTCCACATGGCCAAGAATCTGGGCAACACCTAGAAAACAAGACCTTGAGCAGGCCATCCATCACACATCAAAGTATTCTTTTCCCACACACAGCTTTGCTAGTAAAGGAAACCTTCAAATAAATAAGATTATATTGAAAATAAAATAATTATTTTAAATTATATAACAATTTCAATTTTTTAAAAATAGAATTTGATCTTATAATCTTGCAAATGAAGTTATTATAAATTTCTTTATAACATAAAATAAAGTATGTGTAATTATAAATTATAATGTTAAAATTAAATCTTTAACAAGGCATTCATGCTTACAAAATTATTATACTTTTATTTGATTGTTCACTTCACACACACCCACATATATATACATATATATATATATATATATATATATATATATATATATATATATAAGTCTACATATTACTAATAAAAAATATATTTTTTGAATACAAATAATACGATAGATATTTCAACGTATTTTTATGAAAAGAAAACATCTTTATTTAATTTTGAAGTCCCCACTTTTTGTTACCTTTCAGTGTTATTTATGAAAATGTTTCAACAAGAAACAGGGTCCCAAGCATATAATGCAAGCTAACCAGCAAGCAAGAAGAAAAGACGGCCACAAGTTCGGTGCAAGGGTCATTATTAAACATTTAAAAAAAGAAAAGAAAAGAAAACATTATCAACAGCCAAACATTGAGTCAATTTTCTCAATAACTAGCCAGTCTTTGTGGGATAGCCATGATGTGTGATTCATAACAGTACTTTGACGTATCTCTATCGAAATGGAGAGTCCTCGGGAACATTATGAGGTTTCTTTTATGGTACACCAAATTCATGTGTTGGTTGCATGCATAACAAGCATACTGTTTTGACCCTGATCTCATAAATAAATTTGTTTTCCCCCTCACCCCCTCGATAACAAAGAGTAAATATTAAAATTGTACCAAGGCGACTGGGATTAAATTAAAAACTGTTGACTCATGGTATCGGGATTGGAACACACGTGAATGACGGTAGATGCCATCCAACCATTGGCGATCCCAACACCATTTTTTTTTTTATATATATATTTTATGAGATCCCAAAACAAATTACCTAAAGTTAAAAATAATGACTAGATGACTTGTGAGATGAACATCAGGCAGAACCTCAAACATTACCTATCGTGATGAGCAGTAGTATAAGAATTTGAACATGAGTTAATGCAGGTGAATACACACTAAATCATTAACCAAGTTACCACTCTGGGGTTATAAATTTGTAATTGTCTTTGGAAAACTACGTAGGTAACGTAGTAATTATGCTAAAACGAAATTGCTGCTGCGTAAGTCGTCATCTAGTCATCCACTGGATATCATGAAAATATGGCCCCTCGCCGACTTTCTTTGGATTAATTGGGATTTTGATGGCTGTTCGAAAGTTCTATGTATCCTTCATCAAGTTCATCTCACAAGTCATATTGTTTATAGTCAAACATTAGGTAGAACATCGACATGAAATTATAAATGCTATAATATCTCGACCTCAAAAATCGAAATTTAGTTAATGTAATGTAAACCCCAGTTACTTACTTCATTAGCTAAGCCTATTTTAAAAGTTATCTTAATCTAATAAAGTCTTCAGAAAAATATAAATTTTGTTCTGTATATACGCCCAACTTTTTCTTTCTTCTTCTTCTTCTTTTTTTTTTTTTTAAAGAAATATTTTTCATAATAATGTCCGGCATAGTTTAGCACTTTTTTTTTTGGTTGACTGGGTAATAATTTAGAAAGGTTCAACTGGTTTCATTAAATTTGACGTAAATAATAATTTTCCTTTTTCAGTCTTTCTTCTACAAGAGAATTTTTATGGAAAAATAAATGAAGGTGCTACAGTAAAGGAGATAGAAGACGTGATTATGTTTACAGTATAAAATCCTATTTTACAACAAAATTGAATTGGAGAGTCAAAAACTCCAATAAAACATAAAATTTATTCTGATCATGCATAAAATTCAAGCGATTCGTCCACACAAAGTAAACCTCTTCTACAAGCTCTTTCTTTTTAGCGATGTTTGCACTTGTTCCAAAAGAAGGAATGACAAGGCGGAGCTCTTGAATTATTAATTAGAAAAAAAATTTATTTGAATTATAGAAAATTATGAATATAACGTAACTAATTAAAAAATTTCCATTTTTAAATCTTTTTTAAATAACCAATCAAAGCTGATAATACATTATTATTTCCAATTGTTTTCAATCAATACCCGCGTAGTATTCCTCTATTGATTATACAATTGCTGAAAACTTCATTAAAAATACATAAAATAAATAATAAACGAATACCGATCACTATTTATTACCGTTCATATATATTTTTATACATAATAATAAATTATAATTAATGGTTACAAAAATTAATATATACATATACATGTATGTATATGATAAATCTTTTTGAAGATGATTCGATTATGTCTAACCGTAACGAGAAATTTCACGTCGTCAACGGTACAAATGGATCCTAAAAAAAATCTTAAAACTGAGGCACCCATGTGCCCGGAACATGCACAGTGGGTCTGGAAAAGCAAGCAGTCTGGTCTACGATTGCACGCGAATCGATGTTCACACATGATTCACATTTGCCATAAAGACCGGCAACCACCGCAGAGGGGAATCGGCCAGGTGGCCATGTGGCCTCGTCAGCTTTTCTTCTCACAAACGCCAACTGCCACCGGCCTAGCCATAGTTTTTTTTTTTCTTTTTTAGAGTATTTTGATAAATATATAGTTAATACATTTTATTAATTATATTAACATATACTCTCCTAATTTTTTTTCCCACTTTTCATTCATGAAATGATAATTTAGTGATTTATGTTCTTCATCTCTAATCTTATATTATGTTTCATTTTTTATATTATTAATAATGAATAACATTGATGATGAATTTTTTAAATAAAGATATTTGTTGAATTTACATGAGAAAAATGAGCTAACTAGTCAAATTTTTTGTTTATTAAAAATAAGAATGAGATTGATGATTAATTTTCCTAGTGAAGATATTTGTGTATTTAATTAATGCAATAAACATGAAAATTTTTTTCCCTCCATGAACTTTTCATCTTCCATATGTCTATGGAATAAATTCATGGTTAGATCATTAATTTTGTAAATTTTCTCACTTCAAGTTACGAACTTTTGATTTTTCTAATTAGAGCCACCAACTCTTAAAAATAAATTAATGCGAAACTTTCTTAACTAGGCACCATTGACATGTCGCTGTTGATGTACACGTGAAATTTAAGGCGATAAAAGTGGAATCCACTTTTTTATTCACATGGGACACTCACTTTTGATCTTTTTATACAATTATATAAAATTATTAATTTTATTAATTTAAAAATATCATAAAATAATTACTAAAAAATCTATAAAACACACGCGCGCGCGCACACACACACATATATGTTTATTTGTGTGTAAGTGTAACTGTGTTAATAATTTTAATAATATTTTTAAAATTTTTCATATAATAAAAATTAATATTTAATAATAATAAATTAAATTTTAAGTTTTAAATTTTTATATGCTAAATTACGAAATTTATTTTTTTTTCTCGTAAATTTGCTAATAACGATTGAAATGATGTGATTTCAAGACTTTTAGACAGTACCCATTTTAAAAAAACAAAAAATTATTTTATGGGAAAAATTAATCAATGATGTGATTGACAAATGAGCTGTCAAGATCCGTACCCTTCACGACAGTGCGTGTCAGGACCAAAAGAGAGATTCCCGCACAAGCAAAACGACAGCTGAGGCGGTGGGTAATGATACGGCCCAATCTGAGATGAGGTGAGATGTGCACTGGCTTATCTCTGTCCTTGTAAGTGTCGGGCTATCAAATTTCACACGCTTTGTTCATGAAACAGTATTTAAATTCATGATAATAATAATAATAATAAATTAAAAATAACCAGCTACATATGAAATAAAATTTAACGTATGATCCGATGTACCATGATATTCATGTCATAACCATCTTCAGAGAAACATTGTTAAATTGAAATAAAAAAAAAAGCCAACACAAGTTAAAAATTATGGCATTCAAAATATATTATAAATATAATAATTTAATTAAAATATATTAAAATTACCAAAAAATCTAGTATTGGTAGTAGTCGTACTAAATAATAATAATATTTCACACTCATAATCATAAATAAAACGTTTAAAATAAAAATTTAATAATAATAATAATAATAATCATTTATTAATTAATATCTTTAATCTCTAAAATAAAATTTCTCATCGTAATAATGTTAATAATAATAATAATAATCATCATTGTTATTAAGATATTTTTTATTAATTTTTCTTAAAAATATACACGATAATTATGATATTATTATTATTATTATTATTATTATTATTATTATTTCTTGAAAATATGCGAATTTCATAACATTATTTTTTTTCTCTCTCTGCTTTGATTGATTGTGCTAAGTTACTTGGTTAATTCTCATAAATCTCGTTTTCTTATTTCAAGAATTAGAACACCAAGACTTAAAATTTTTAATTACGGTGGTGTCTCTTAAAAGAGAAACTAAATGGAGCAAGTTGAATGCAGAAGCTACACAACACACACTGACCCAATTGCTATTTTGGCCCAGAATTCCTAATCGATGGTAAAAAATCATTAGGAATTGGCGGAACAGAAATAAAGCAAAATTCTTGGAATTACCTTTAGGAGGTGTGTGATTGGATGGTGCTCGTAGCCCAATTTTAAATCTATGGGCCCACTACGTGGACATTTTACTGAACAGAACAGTCAGTCCTCCAATAGGTTGACCATAAGGGCTTTTTGCTCATCAGTTGTCCACCCCTTTGAGAGGGATGACGTTTGATTTATGCAAATTAATTGCCATTGTAGTTCTAAGGCTAACAGGAACATTAGGAAGCAAAAAAAAAAAAAAAAATATTGTTAATGTGCCATACTGAGTTTTAATATGGCGGTTCAAAAGAAATATTGAAGTCTTTTAGAGAATATTTTAATGATTAGAAATTTAGATCTTTAATTTTAAGATCTCATTATTTAAGTTCAATAATAAAAATATTAAATTTAAGTGTTTGGTTATTTTAAGAATAAAAATATTAGATTTAAGTATTGGGTTTGGGAAAAAAAAAATTACTTATCTTTTGTAACAAATGGCTCAATAAGAATGCTTATTTGCAATACTTCATTATTAACTTAAAGTGTGTAATCAAGTATGCCTTTTTTTTTGGAGGGGGGATTCATTTTTTTTTTCCTTTTTTAAAAAATCCACTGTCAACTTGGAGCTTGTTTAATTAGCACAAAATATCGAATTATTTGGGCGATTATGTCTCAATTTCAGGCACTAGACAGGGAAGAATTTTCTGCATGATATTTTAATTTTACAACAAATATAATATATAAGCATTTTATGTCATTACAAACCTAACGATAATAACTTGCGAGGTATGAATTTTCTAGCATAGTCAGATCGATTCAATAATACGCTAAAACATAATTCAATTGCTTACTTTGAGTGATAGAATCGAATCAAATTCGATAAAATTGTCATGTCATGTCGTCTCTGTTTGATTATTAGACTTGGGGTGAGCCTAGAAATGGAGTTTTCAGGATTTTTGTCTTTCAAATTACACGTAAGAATCATCTCAGACGAATTGAATTTTCATCAAAGGGAAGGAAAAAAAAAGAAAGAAAGAAAGAAAAACTGGCAATAATAAGGGGGGAGAAAGAATCGGCTTGACTTTTAGGTTAGACTTGTCCATGAGTTAACGAGAGTCCGCTTGACCCAACCCGTTCTGTCATTTGAATGAATGGGTTTGGGTGACCTTTTGTTGGACCCAACTTGACCTTTGAGTTACCTTCCCAATGACGGACCAGAACCAGACCCGATCTGGTGGTTGAACAGGTCCGTGTGGAGCACGATTGTTAATGTGCTACTACGAGACCACCATCATTTACGTGGGTCATTGCATAAAACAGGCCGAAATAATGAAAAGTGCCACTGGTCAAGGATTTGGCTGATACAACCCAAAAAAAGAAAAAAAAGAAAAAAAGAAAAGAAAGGTCAAGATCATGGTAATAACCTATGTGTTTGACGTTAATTTAACATGTTCTTACATACAGGATTCAGGTTGGAATCCCTTTTGCTTTTAAATAGGCAAAAGGTGAAATGCAGTACTATATATATATTGAGTTTAAAATTTGATAATAATCTTAACTGAGTGTGGGAGAATTCTGTTTTAAATAATCAATAAATCAAATTTGTGGGAAGATTAAATTAAATTTTCAACATATAATTTTCCGTTTGAATCCATAAGAAATAATAATTAACATTTTTATCGTGGTTGTTTGTTTTAGAAAAAAAAGGAAGAAAGGAGAATGGTCAAAAAAGACTTCTTGATGATGATGATTACCCTCAATGGGGAGGGGGAGGGTGGGGTCCCATTCCATTCCCAGAAAAACAGATAATAAAAGAAATAGATATTGAAAAAAGAAAAAAGAAAGAAAAGAAGAAGAAGAAGAAGAAAACTTGAGGAATATTATAGAGAAGGTGTTGGTTTCTAATTCTGAATTTGCCTCCTGTTTAAAGAAACTTTGGGGTATGCCAAATGAACCCACAGAAAATGGGGAAATACATTGGCTGTAGCCAGTTTTTGTGGATGTGACCTTGTCCCTGTCCCCCCCCCCCCACCCACCCACCTCCTCACAATTCCAACTTCGCTTGTTGAATATTCGTGCATCTTTGATAGCGAAACCAATTATTGAAAAATTAACAGTATGGTGTGGGGTATGGTTAGTATTTTTGATATATATATATATATATATATATTTGAATTTATGTATTCCGTGCCTTAAAAATAAATTTAGTAATTTAAAGGTGTTCAATAATAAAATTTTAAGCTTACTAATATTAAAATTAAATAAAAAGAATTTTTCTAGGCATGATAATAATTATTGAGTTGTGCATTTTTTCTATAAAAAAGATTAAATGAAAAATAATAGATAATTTTGTGATTTTAATTTATGGATATAACAAAAAAAAAAAAAAAAGAGAGAACATTTTTTGTAATGTTCTCAGCAGTTTGGCATTTAAGTTGTCATTAAATTCGGTTTTGATGGTCATACATTCTTGCACAAAAGATGGGCACACAAATATGGAATAGAGAGAGCTAGAAAAGAAGCCTCCCGGAGGAGGGGAAAGCAAAGGTGATTTGGTAACAATTATGTATTGTTTGTGGTTGTTTTGGTTTTTTTTTTTTTTAACTTTTAAGATAATTAAAATTATGTATCTAATTTTAAAAAAAGTTATAATTATATTTTATTAATTATTATTTTATAGTATTTTAGTATAATTAATAATTTTAATAAACTATTTAAAAAAGATATAAGAATGATGTAGATATTTTAGAATATTTTTTTACTTAGGTGAAAGCATTTTTTAAATTAGATAGATAATTTTAATTATAAATTAAATTTATGAGTTAAGACATCTTATAAATTATAAAATTTTATAAATCATATTCTTCTATATTTTTTTGATATATTTTATAAACTTTATTTAGAGGTATAATCTGAGTATTGATTTTTTTGTTATTTATTTCTTACACGCATATTCTTATTTTAATCATATATTTTTAAAATTTATTTCAGATTAATCATTATTAGACTAAAAAAAAAAAGTAAAACTATTAAAAATAGTACATTAATTTTATAATAAAATTAAAAATTATAAAATTTCAAAAAAGATGTAAGAAATTAAAATTTTAATTATTAAAATGTAAAATTAATTTTATATGTATCCCTGAGAAGCGACGATTTTGAGGAGTAGAAAGTATATGGAGAGTTATGTTAGAAAGTGAGTGGACTATAAAATGTGGTAAAGACAAACTGAAACTGAAGGCGAGGCGAGCGTTGAGGGGTGAGACGAGTTGGGCATTAGAATTGTATGTTACATATATAAATTGTCCCCACCCCCACCAAAAAAAAAAAAAAAAAAAAAAATGGTATAATTATTATTATTTTTGAACAAGAAAGAAAGAAAAAAAAAATAAAAAATTATATTCGTGGGTGAAAGTCAAAATTGCTTATGAGATATCTTCATTTTAACTATTTTTATAGGGCAAAATCTACCATCCCCTCCCAGTACTACTAGCAAAGCCAAACAATGACAGGATCCAACGAAATTCTACTGTAATGACCAAAATATTAATAATTTTAAAACTCATTCGTTGCATTACAAGTTTTTCTCCACTCAAGCGAGCATATCTACCCTTTTGGTTAAGAAACTCAGCGAGCATTGAAATTCGAACCAAGATCACACGCATAAAATTACATTATTATTAACTCTTATTTCCAATAATATTGTGTAAATATTATATGAGGAATTATTTATTAAAAAAAAAAAAAGGGTAATTGGAGTGGAGCCAAGAATGGGTTCAAATTAAGTTATCTCACTTTCGTCACCGATGATAAAATTCAGGGGACCCGAATAACTTTGCCTCCATTCTCGTTCAACCTCTTTTGAGTCCGACCCCATCTGGGTGGGTGAGCATGGTGGGTTTGGAGGCGCTAGGGTTCGTTGTCATTTCAACAAGCAAGCATGCAGGCAGGCAGGCAGGCATGGCTGAAATAACGAGTCAAGAGTCAATTTAGTTAGAAGTAGAAATGTTGTATAACTTCTAACTTTTTTTTTTTAATTTTTTTTTTTTAAATATTAGCTCTTACAATTTGTTGTTTGCCATTGATGATACTTCCATCCATCCCCTGACCTCTCATGAACATACATTATCTTCTTTAATCTTACTCTATTTTCACTCGGCTTTTTTATTAGGGTCCATTCACATGGGTCTGTATCTCTCTCTCTCTCTCTCTCTCTCTCTCTCTCTTTCTGGCCACCCAACTTCTTCGTTGATCTTATTACCCTCTTAAAGATTGCTGGTTTAACATTTGTATTCCGAACAGTTAGTTAATTTTCTTGCAACATGTGGCCCCAGTGTTTAACTTAAAAATGTGGCAAATCCTTAAGATATAATAACCGTCATTATATAATATTTGTGTTAGCATCAACAAAGAATTTACTGCTGAGCTCCTTAAAGGCAATCTAATCCCAGTAAGAATTTCCCTGTAAACCACCGTCACGATGAGTTTCATCTCCTTGCTTCAACCAGTTCCTCGTCAAACGAATCCAAATGAACTAACTTTCTTTCCCTCTTTTTTTTTTTTTAAAAAAAAATTACTTGAGGAAGAAATGAATATGAACCAAGAAGACCAGTGGAGGAGGCAGCAATCATTTGTCAATAAACCGACAAAAGACTGGCAAGCAATGACATGACTGCATTGATTGAGTTATGCTATTCCTTATCTTATGACACCCGTCCTCAAAATAAAAAACTAACAGCGATACAAGTCACCCAAACCATGGATTTAAAACAAAAGGAAAAAAAAAAAAAAACCAAAAACCACTTACTGTCTGAAGATGACGACTATAAATCCTTCAAAAATCCTTTAGTGTGAGCTCTATAAATGCATCATCTACTTGTTTTAAAAAAAAAAAAAAAAGACATTGAAAATAGTCATAAATTCAGGCAATTTATCTGTCTTGGTGTGATCTTGAGAGAAAAAAAAAAAAAAACACCCAATGTTGGCTATATTTCACAAAGCTTTTGCTCATCCACCAGAAGAGCTAAATAGTCCTGCTTCTCAGAAAGGTTCCAAAAGGCCTAAGCTTCCTGAGGAAACTCTGAGGGAGTTTGTGTCTCACCATCCTGACAAAGCTTTCTCCATGAGCTTTGGTGATGTTGCTGTTCTTGCCTACGTTCGTCCTGACAACCCTTTGACCACTCAACAAAGGTACTTTCTTTCTTTTTATTTTCTTGCTTCCTTGTTTTGTGTGACGCTCCTCCGCCAGCAATTAACAACTTAAAGATTGATCCAGACATGGGCTTCAAAGGTTTATGCTTTGTGGACGGTTTATGCAGGTTGTTCTGCGGATTTGATGATATATACTGCCTTTTCATGGGGGGCTTGAACAACTTGTGCACGCTAAATAGGCAATATGGGTTGACAAAGGGGACTAATGAGGCGATGTTTCTGATTGAGGCTTATAGGACCCTGCGTGACCGTGGCCCCTATCCAGCTGATCAAGTTGTAAAGGATCTTGATGGAAGATTTGCATTTGTCATCTATGACAGCAAGGCTGGATCTGTCTTTGTTGCACTGGTATGCTATTGTCTCCTCGATGATTTTGTCCAAGTTTGATGCAATTGGTCAATCCAGAGCACTGGGTATACATTCATCAATGGATGGAAAATGGGATCAATTTTGTCTGAAAGTTTCTTTCATTGTCCAAAGGAGTACAATTTTATGAAAATTTTTGTTGCAGGGTTCCGATGGTGGAGTGAAGCTGTTCTGGGGTATTGCAGCTGATGGATCTGTGGTTATATCTGATGATTTGCAGGTCATTAAAGAAGGCTGTGCCAAATCTTTTGCCCCTTTCCCAACAGGTACTTATGACTGAGTGATCTCACAAATATTTGGTGGATCGATATCACTAAAACAGTGTGAATTCACATTTATTCTATAAGCTATGTACGTCCTCTGCATATTCATTGGGAAAATGGTTCTAACATAGATAGTGAAATGTGGGGGTGTGCAGGATTCATGTTCCACAGTGAGGGAGGATTGATGAGCTTTGAGCATCCAATGAACAAGATTAGAGCAATGCCGAGAGTTGACAGCGAAGGAGTGCTCTGTGGGTCTAATTTCAAAGTTGATGTCTATACAAGGATCAACAGCCTCCCGCGTAGAGGAAGTGCGGCTAATTGGACCGAATGGGATTCACACAACTAATGTGCTAATATGCTCCTCGTCCAGGACTGAAACCAAAGCACGGTTCTATGTTCTTCCGTTCAGTCATTTCAGTCTCAATTAGTGTAGATGTGCCCTTTGGTTTTGCGTGTCGCTGATTGCTGTTGACCGAGCGAGTCAACAGCTTGTAATAATACCAGTTTCCCTTAAAATTTCTAGCTTTTCGATTTATATTATGGGTCGCACAGACAGCACATTTCTGTGATTTGAACAACACTTTCTAGTTCCCTTTTTATTTCCCTTGAAAAAGATGGACAATTAATAGCATTTTCTTGTGTAGTGAAATCATCCAATGGTGTAAGCATTCTATTCATAAGTGCACGCCGTGAAACTGATATATCATACGCCTGTCCCAAGTTCGGGAGGAACCGGTGTTGTTCCTCTAGGCATGGGACACTAGAATATCGAACCATATACGACAAATGGGACCAGAGAGAAGCCTATCGGCCAGCAAACCCACCAAATGAATAAACGATTGAAGTTGAACCTGAAACCCCCTTGTCAATGAGCAGGGGAAAATCACATGACAGCCCATTATCAATGAGAAGCTCGTACGGTATCATTAGAAACATGCCCTGGAGAACAGACCGATGTAGGTTGCAGGCAACAGAAGCGGAGTTTTGAACAAATGAACACCGAGGGGTCACTAAGGATGGCTACTCAGCTCTATATCCAACCCACAAGTGAAAATGCTGTATTAAAAATAAAGCAATTGACTGGATACTACTTAGGGAGCCAACCCACAGGAGCACAAGATTCAAACTCACTCGAGGCAATGCCAAAATTTTGCTATTTTGTGCCAGACACATCGCATGTGAACGAGTAAACAACTACAATATGCATAAATTGAAGAGCATGTCACTTCCACATATCCGCAAATTCATCAGGCTCCAATGGATTTGATAGCTCATGCATCTTCCTCCTCCTCTTTGCTTTGACTTTCTTTGCATATTTCCCAGCTTTCTGTTTTTTCTCCAGTGATCGGATCTGGAAGTACAACAGAGGGTGCAGTAACATCATAACAGCAAATTTAGCGAACAGGAGAACAGAAATGGGACACTTGACAAAGATGAGAGACCAAATAAATTAAAAAATAAATCAACAAAAAACAAAATAATGCATTATCAATTTGGCTTAAATAATGCATCAGAACAAAATGGTACATATTGGAAACAATTCCTGTATAAGAATGAATCTGCTGCTACCAAAAGAAACTCATCTGTCAGAGTTCACGACTGCCATACTTAAATACAGTTTACATGGCTTATTATGCCCATATCAATTGTGATGAATGTAGAATTTTCAGACCTGGTTGGGTGAGATGTAAAATGGATTCTCATATAGTGTTGGGCCTCCAAAACTGCCACCAAATATCTTGATTGGATTCAAACAAAATCTTGGACCAACCTGCACATGGTAAGTTTCCAATTTAAAGAATCCACAATAGGAGATTCAATGCAACTCTACATCTGAAAGCATATCGGTGCAAACCTCAACAAGAGTCATCTTATCTAAGCCTCCTCGAGCCACTCTGTCTGATTCGCTGTGAGGAACAGATATCTATATTGTGTAATCACAAGAAAAAGAACCACCATCAGTATTAACTCCAATATTTGAAGCAAAAGGGTGTCTCTGAGATAAATGCAAGATACTCCAATGTGTGCAACAGTAGTAACATAATTCAGACCTCTATGAAGAGGTTTGGTAAGTAAAAACTTGCAAAGGATTCCCATTAACACCAGAGCAGCCAAATGTTTTCCAGCATTGGATGGTTTCTACGAGGCTATCATGTCCTACTCATATATCCTTTCCCTTCCCCATTTGGCCCATTGCTTGGTGGACAGCCACAATCTTAATTATGCTTTATCAATCAAGTACTTAACTAGGGGATTTCCATGGGGGGAGGGGTAGAGAGAGAGAGAGAGAGAGAGAGAGAGAGGCTGGAAAGAAGGTTGGTCCATTTGCTGGGATCATCTTAGAGATGGAATTTTTTTGGCTTAACATAGAGCCACAGCAAAGGCTATTATTGACATCATCATTTCCCTTCAGAATATGAGCTCAGTAATATAAAATATGAAGAATTCAATGTAATGGTGACTTTATCAAACTAAGTTATAAAGGTGGATCAAACAATACTCCTTGAAAACCAAAATGTGCTAAGGAAAGTAGATAAGACTAAATAAAGCCCAACATACCTGGTAGTTCCGGAACCATATATGATCATCAACAATGGAGAAAACAAAAACATGATCATGATAGGGCTTGGATTTCCTGTGCTCCTTTGGAGTTTCAAAAACCTGATCAAAAGCAGAAGCAGTGTCTCAGGCACCACATAATGTCATTTCATTCAAAAACAACTTGTATGCAGGATTATCCATAATCAGCAATTGACCAATACCCTGATTAATGAGAGAAGCTTCAGTTAAGCAACTAGTGCAAATATTTTAGAGCTACAAGCCTTAATGTACCAACTAGTGTAAAAATACCCTAGCAGAAGACTGTTAAGCAAATTTTCTCCCAAGAATTAGAAACTAGTTGTCTCACTCATATTATAAATATAGACTGCACATTGATATATATTTACATAAATCCATTGAATTCAAATGGCAGAAAGAAAAAACCTGCATTAGCATCTCCTTCAGGAGCTTCCAGTGAGAATCTTTATCAAAGTTAGATGAGAAGGTCAATATGGGACGTGAACCTTTGAGATGATTTCCTGTAAGCTTCAGTTCTTCCATTGTGTGAACTAAAAAGAACAAAATAAATTACACTAGTTAGGTCATTTGAACTTTTAACATATAACAAGACAAATTAACCAAATCCATTGAATAAATGAATCGGATCTAGACGGTGACAGATAACGATGAATGATCACAGGAAGAGCCCTTGCATAGCCGCAGAAAAATTAACAAGATGGAAAGAAAAATCACGCTATAAGATACATAAACCAAAAATACCAGCATTGACTAGGAACTTGACAGATGGACCACTGGGACATTTGGCCATCCACAGATACAGGTCTTTGTGTTTCCTGCACTGAAAATTAAATCAAGAAAATTTCAAGAAACTTTAGTTTCTTATCTGTCTCACAATCTATATAATCAATCGGCAATCTCATTAGAGTTAGCAAAAGAGCTATGATGGGAACTAACTAGATTGTGCAATAGGCTCATGTCCAAAATCACTAGTTAATATATCGCATATATCACCCAACATCAGCTAAGAAAGTAATTTCACCAATCAACCAAGCCGAACTTGTAAAGACCAGCCCAGAATTCAATTCCTCGTGTGTAAATGAGGTAAATTTACCTCAAAGAATAAAGCAGAAGAGCAGCTCTTGAGCTCAACAAGTTCATTCAGCGTCATGCCTTTGACGCTTTTGGATTCAACTTTGTTATCCTTCTTACAGTGTGGCAAAAGAGACACCACATTCAACATCAAATGCCGGTACCTGCCGCCAAAACCACGGTAAAAAAAGAAGCACAAAAATAAAACAACCACCCATTAACCAAAACACGAAAAATCCAATAACCCATTAACTAATATATGAAAAATTCGACGACCCATTAGACAAAATATGAAAAGTTTGGATCAAGAATCAATCTTTTTCGAGTACCTATAATTGATGCGGCGGGAACAAGTGACCAAAACCTTTTCTTTATTCCGAAAACCCTTAGGTTCAGTCTGTTTCACTTCACCCTTGTCTTTCCAACCAAATAGCGTTCGCTTGGGCCGCTCTGGAGCAGTTTCTTCTTTCTTAGGAGCAATAATCTCGCCGTGCTTTCTCTTTTTCCCCATTGCTTACGATCCAGAAGATATCTCAGGGTATAAAAAAAACACCAGACAAACAAGAAAAAACCAACCCCGGGTGTTTAAGATGTTAGCAATGACAGAAAGAGAAAGGGTTGAGGCGACCAGACGGGCCACAAGAATAGGGTTTCTGAATTCCCAGATTAAACTTAGGCTTTTTTTTTTTTTAAAAAAAAAGAAAAACTTAAATTGAAAATAGTCCTAAAATTTTACTCTTACATGCTACTTTATGTTATAATACAGTGATTCGATCTATCTAATAATACGTATTTAGCGTAATTTTTTTACTAAAATTGTGAATATTATTTATTTTTTTTATTTTTTATACAAAAAAAGTATTTTGGCTGAGACCGAAAAAAATAATGATAAATAGTATTAGTCTCATTAATTTTTTTCCATTTTATTCTAAAATTATTTTTAAAACTCGGACCTCACCTTTGTATAATTAATAGTTTATTAGACAAATACATCATCTATGTAGTCATGAAATATATTAATATGTAATTAAATGGATATATTTGAAGTTTTTGAACCATTGTATTGAGAGAAAAAAGAAAAAGAAAATGGAAAATATTTATTTGATATAATATTTAATAAAAAGAAAATTAAATAGAAAACATCAAACAATTCAAAAAAAAAAAAAGAGCTAAGAATATTTATATTTACACCAATTCCTTCAGTCAGCACATGTCAACATTTGCGCAATTGTTTACCGGAAAAAAATTTAAAAAAAAAATAAAATTGAAGGGAAAAAATTATATTTAATATGAGATTCACGCTATATATTTTAAAATATATATATAAAAAAAAACATTGTGATTAATTATAAAATTACAAATTAAGAAAAAAAATGCATTGTTGACACAAATATAATATAACATGGCTTCCCACAGCGTCAGCCTAAACATTTAAGGGGACGTGGAGCCTCTGCATTCCCCTACCGCTCTTTAAAGGCACCTGGTCACCCCTCTCTGGGGCGGACGACCGAATCCAGCAGAAGAAAAAAAGTGATGAAATTTTATATTAGATATTAACACGGAGAAATTGAGTTTTATAAACGTGATTGCTGTTGCTGTATTAGTTGTTAACGCTATGTTCAATGGTCACTGGGTTTTACAAATGAGCTTAGATGGTCTCCTTGCTCCATCCTTGGGTGTATAGGAGTGACAAAAATGCAGCCTGTCTAGGCAATCTGGGTTGCTTTAGAGGTTATGGTCTTCTCGTTCCCTGTACCAATTGGGTTGTTCAATTGACACAAGAACTTTCAGCTACTTTTCCTTCCAAAAATGTTGATTGCACCAATGTAACGAAGTAATTTGGACTTTGCAACAAGAGGGAGTGATTTTTATTGTCAATTGGCACGAGTCATCTTCCTCTCTACAATAGCAAATTTGTCTGACAAAAAGAACGTGATCTGAGACCAGACTCCACACCCACAGAAGGGCCTAACATAATCCCTTTCCATTGGGAAGGATTAGTTCAGTTTCTTTGTTAAGTTAACCCGACAAGTTTCTCACTGAGCTCCCATACTTTACGAGCCTTCTCAGGATCACTAGCTTCTTGAGACAACCGATTCTCGAAGGAAGCCGAGTCTTTGTTCCAGCTCCAATAAACACCTGACTTTGCCAAGCTTGGATCACTGACAACCTAAACGGAAGAAAATACACAATGTAATTGCAGGACAAGCAACATTGATATCGGAACAAGTGTTTTTTTTAACACGGGATTTTTCCTGTTATCCACCTGAGCAAGTCTTTTTCCGGATTCTTCCTCGGAGACGAAGCCTTTGGTGATGTACTTTTGGAACGGAGGGAAGAGAAGCCTGAACAAGGGAATGTGCTCCCTGAATAAGCCCGTCGTGGCAATGCAGCCGGGGTAAAGGGAAGCGAATGTAATGCCTGTCCCCTCATGGTAACGCCTGTGGAACTCTTGCATAGTGAGCATGTTGCAGACTTTGCTGTCCTTGTAGGCCTTGGCACCGTCGAATTCTCCGCCATCGATCATGACTGAGCTGTTTAGCCCATTCAAGCCCCCTGCAAGTCCCCTCATGTCCCCCAGATGGGCCTTAGGAGGTACATTTCCAGCTAATGTGTTTGTGTTCCCTAAATTTTTCACAGAAAACCACCGCATTTAGCCAAGTAAACATAATATACGTACAACTCACATTTGTCCATCGTTTTCGGCAAAGAGAAAGCATAGCTGTGCAGTTATCGCAATTCACAAAGTCCTAGTGCACAACTTGTGTACCAACTTAAATATGTTATACCTGTAATTGATCCCACAATTATGAGCCGCTTTGACGGGTAATCATGCTTCTGCAAGTCCTCAAGCAACAGCCTTGAAAGGAGGAAATGACCAAGATGGTTGGTTCCGACACTAAGTTCAAATCCTTCAGCAGTGTATGTAGGCTCCTTTGCAGTTGGCAGGTAAACAGCAGCATTGCAGATCAGGACATCAAGGGGCCTCCCTGATCGCCTGAAGTTATCAACAAATTGGCGGACACTGTCAAGTGAAGCAAGGTCCAAGTGCATAACACTGTAGTTTTCTTTGGTCATGCCAGAAGACTTGGCTGCTCTTTCTGCCTTGAGGAAGTCCCTGCAGGCCATAATTACATCCCATTTCCCAGTTTCAGCAAGAGCTTTAGCAGTGGCTAGACCCAGTCCAGAGGATGCACCAGTGATTACAACACTGCCCTTTCTCAGGGTTTTCTTCCCTTCTTGGACTGTCCTGGTCACCGCTGGACTAGCAGTGACACTTGTCTGGGCTCTCACCGCCCCAGTTCTTTGGTTGAATTCCCTCTATAATGAAATAATAAACCATTATAAATATATAAAACCAATTTTTTTTTTTTAACTCTTATCAAAACTAAAAATCACAATAGTAAGAGAAACTCAGTGGCTTTGAGCTGATGGAAAAGCAGAACCATCTTAAAGCAGAAGATGCCATCGAATTCCAGCACTATGAGTTACCATGCTGCTAAATAGTGCAAAGCAAGTTTAGGAATGGTACCAATATCATTATTTAGCAAAAAATATAATATGCATTTGATTGAATTCTATGCTTTCAGACACTTCTAGTCAGTCGTTTCCATGGAACACATCAGATAATGATAAAGGAAGTCATTTAAATAATAAAGTTTCAACAGAATGGGGTTGGGCATCAACAATGACCTTGCACCTCAAAGCAGAACAGCTGAAGTCAGGTTTCAAATGGTCCGAGAGTGAAACACCGAATAAGCTTGAGTCCTTGAAAGCATTATACTTTCCCTGCATATGTAACCAACCCCGAATCTCAAAATCTGTTTCTGTACAAAGCTTTCCATGCTAAAAATGAGAGGGTAGTGACAGACCTCTTTAGGAGTAACAAAAGTCGAGGAAACCAAAGAAGCAGCCTTGAGAGCCATTGCCACTGACCAAACCTACTCAATTGCTGCCAAATGGGCTTTCAAGATGCCAAGTACTCGTAGTTACTTTACAGTACTGAGCCAGTAGAGCTAAGCGTAAGTAGTGAAAAAGAGAGCTCTTGAAAGAGATATAGTTTGATATCTGTATATATATAGGTGGTGGGTGGTGTTTTCATTCGAAAAAAACCAATGTAATTTGGATATGAGAAGTGGAGAAGATAAGATAAATAGAAGCAACATGGGTCCGCCACATCACTTCTAAGAACCAATGGGAATGAGATTATTGGATTTTCAGGGATATATCCATCCATGGTTAATATCTTTACAATAAAAGAACTGGTTATGCGTAGTAAAGGACATTTTGGTTGTCTCCCAAGAAGCCCAGATATGGGCAAGGAGGGAGCGTGAACAAGTTGATGTACAGGATAGGGAGAGGTGGGATCATGTTTTAGGATTGTGGATTAGGAGTGCACCAATTTGCAGGCTGCCAGATTTGGTCCTCCTTGTCTTGAGACTGTTTTACAGCCCATTGTGACGCGGTGGAGAAGCCCCACAAGCGGGGGGG
>CM038600.1:1136572-1180753 GCA_021533255.1 Ceriops tagal | reverse complement strand
GGGGGGGCGTGACCATAATGGGCATAAACCGTACAGTCACATCACATGTTTGTAAACTTGCATATGGAACTTGTTCAGACAACAAAGGAGTGACAATTAGTGGTTGACATCTTTTAATACTTTGGTGATTGGAAAATTAAGTAGTTCTCACAGCTGATAAACCAGCTCTTTCAACAATGAATCTTGAATAATTTTCTCAGCATAGAAAGCAACAGATTGCTGTAACAGGAGGCAAGTAAAATTGAGAACCAGCCATTATGAACAAACATTTCTATCTCCGTGGAGATAGAAATGACACAGTGGTCTCTCTTGCAATAGTCAGCCGTGGAAAATAACCAAACCGTCAGAGAATCTGATCATGATAGGTTCCCTCATTTGCCATGAAACCTTTTCCACTGAAATGTGAAAAACCGGAATACACACAACTGCACATCAATTGGATAAATAAAATCACAGCTGATTCTTGGCAGGATCATTGTGATCAAAAGAATTTCATTTCAATTCAATAAGCTTTTGCCATGCTCGTAACTCTACAATTTCCCACATGAGAAATACATCGGTTTCTAAAGTCCAGTGTGTAGTTTTTTTTTTCCTTTTTTTTCTGGTTTTTTTCCCACAAATCTATATTCCCTGCTATGCTCAACCGGAATGAATACACACCTCCAATCAACATCCATTGAGCGAAGCACAAGGAAAGAAGAATAAAACTCGCTGATATTGCACATCTCACCAAATATCCCTGTACACATTTAACCAAATGAGGGACATCAGCTATACCAAATTGCCAAGTCTGTTACTCCATCTTCAAGGCTGCCGTCATCTTTCTCACTTTTTCCAGTTCAAACCGGCATTCCAAAATTTTGGAAAATTCTAATTTCCCCTCTAAGGCCAGCAGTTACAATTATCATACCATAGGCAGACATACTTTGGTTTATGCCATTGGACAGATCGAGGATGGTACACTGGCTCCGGCTTTTTGTTGCTATATTCAGTTTTTCCTCTGGCCATGTTGCTGAGATTCTATCAAAGAAGTAACCGTTTGTTGCGCTAGAGATAATTCCATTAAGCGAACTATTGGTGAACCCCGACAATGATTGTGAACTGTCATCACCAATCATATCTTCAACAGGTGTAGGAGGATGGTTGGCAATGAAGACCTCATCATGATGAGTATCAATCCCATTCTGTTCTTCAGAATAACCATCTTGTACTCCCCATGAGTCAACCATGCCAGGCCATGGGATGGCCACAGAAACATCTTGGCAGTGGAAATGCTCATATGAGCATGTGACGGTAACACCTTTGCTTCTGCTGGGTCGGGAATCAGATTCATGCTTCCACACATACACATAGGAATCTTCACTAGCAGAGACCACATATTTTCCATTTGCTGTGAGCGAGGCTGAGATCTGACTGTTAGTGTTGCGAAACCCTGTCAAAGAATCATTCAGAAACTTAAACTATGAAAATGGAGCAATCCTGGATGAGAACAAGAAGACAGAATGTTTCCTGCCATGCAGAAGAAACTGCACTCAGGAATTTTTCTACAGAGCACAACCCTGCTCAATGATATGCCCATTAGGTAAGAATAGGAGCCAAAAAACAAAAAGGCAGACAAGTGCAAATGGTATAATGAACACCTAATATTCGCAAAGCAGAGAGTAAAACTGGAGGAATTGAATACCATCCACTTGTTCCGTGAGCCACAAAATTTTAGTTTCTCTAGGAGATGCATAGATTCAAAAATAGAAACAAAGCGATGAATCTTTTCCCTTTAGGTCATCAGTTCATGTGCATGAAGAAATACCTGACCACTCTGTTTCTGCTGCTACTTTCAATAAATAAATAATGCAGCCATTCAAATAAAATTTAGAAGTCAATTGGAGATGGATTGGGTTGATGAATACGGAAACAATGACAGTCCTTATTGCTGTTTTGTATCTTTTAGCGTGAGCTGAGAAGAATAGAAGAGCACCCAAGGAGTAATATACCTAGTATAAAAATGGAGTTGTACAATATAAAAGTTGGAATTCATGATTTTTTTTATAACAAAATATCCAATTTATTACAAATATTTTTGTGTAATATTCATTTACAGATAAAAAGAATCCAACCATTAATGTAGACAATGTTAGTATGATCAATGGAGAGAGATGGGATTAGAAGCACCCAAGAGAAATCCCATGACCAATACAACATTCAGATGCCTCATATCAACAAACATAAAAGGCATAAAGTTTTGTGACAAAGAATATGCTTGAGGTACATGGATATTACAAGGAATTTACAGTGATTTGCCTCAAGGCCAGCTCCAAAGTGCACCCAAGAAGCATTTCAAACCTCCTTATACGTTTCAACATATGGGTAAAAGAGATGATAATACCTTTGATTTTGTGGACCACATCAACGCAATTAATAACTCGAACTCGACAATCTGCTGATGTTACAAGTACTTCTGATGAGCTTCCTGGTGCAAACTGTCAAATACAAAAGATCAAAGGATGGTGTAGATTATTTATAACAAGTAGGGGGTTGATTACATTACCACTGGTTCTTTGTTCAAAATTAATGTATCATCAGTATTCTATATGGTAGCTGTGTCTGACAAGTTACCTGGAATCCAGTGATTTTTTTTAGATGAGCTTTCTTCTTCTTATTCTGAAGATTTATTTGGCATTTTTGCTGCAACTTATTATCTGAGAAAACAAAAAGGACAAAGGAAACAGATTGAAGAAAAAGCATGTTAGCAGTCAGTGGTGCCTGAAAATTCTGGCGGAAGGGGAGACATAAATTTTACCAGATGTACTGTACAGTTGGCAGCTTCCTTTGTATGAACCAACAAGTGCACCCTTTAGAAAAATGAAAACTCATCATGACAAACATTAAGAAAAATAGAGAACAATAAATAAGCAGAAAGTAACATGCATTTGCCTATGGCCCTACCTGACCATCTGGAGTATAGCAAGCAGCAGTGACCATTTCATGCAGATCATTCCAATCAACGACTTGATGATCAGGAATGCTCCATATTCGAACTTTAGCATCTAGGGAACCACTGATGAAGTATCTATCATCAACAGGATTGAACTGGATGCAAGTTACTGTGACAAGGCAAACCCAAACCAAAAAGGTGTAAATGAAACAATCTCCAGAAGAGATGTATATTAAATTCTTGATAATTTTGATGGCCTTCTTAGATATGTAACACTACCAGTGCAAATCTTCAATTTTTTGGCTTTTAGACAAGGTCACCCCTTTGCAGATTGGGAAAATTTCAGATTTCTAACTTTCAAATAAAGCAGATGTCACCACTTTGATAGGTATGATTCAACAGCATTGTATCTAACAACAAATAGCATTTTTCTTTGCCACTTCTCCCTTTATTAATCGGACTAAAGGCCAACAAAATTAACATAATGAAAATAAAGTGCATCCATTCAATTACATTTGCATAATGTCCATACCATAATCACTGTGTGAAAATATCTTCAAACAAGCCTTGCTCAACAAGTGCCACAGGCGCACTGTTTTGTCCATTGAAGAAGAGAGCAGGTGCTGAGGAAAACAAAAGGAAAGTTCTTTTAGGATATTTCACATGGATGATGGATATGTTTTGAATCCTACAAAAGAAACATCAACACCATTTTGTGGTGTCTAAAATCTGGGAATTCCATATCTTCTTCAGCTATGCTAAAAACTCTCCATTTACAAGCTAAAACAAAATCTTTCCAGATTGTTTCTCTTCCATTTTTTTTTTCCTTTTGCAATGGTGAAAGGCTTCTTTTTTTTGGCACCTTGGGGGGGGGGCCCCCCCCGGGTTCTGGATAGATAAATCAATTAATTCAACAAGGGGAGCTATCAAAGTACACAACAGAGCAAATCCACAAGATCTACAACATCAAAAAGGGGGAAATAAAATCTAAATATAATTAAGTGACCACTATACTAAAAGTTAAGAATCCTCAACTAAAATTCTACAAAGTACAAAAGGATATATCCTCCAAAAATCTCCTATTTCTTTTCCTCTACACTAACCACAAGGGGGAAGAGTGATTGGCTCAAGACTTTTCTCCTTTCCCATGTAATAACAAAAATCCTTTCTAGGCTATGATTGTCATTCATTGGGCAGACTAGACTTTTACTCCATTTGATAGACATGTGCCATCTACACTAACTTTGTTTTTTTCAGACAAAGTAAGTTTACTTTGTCCTTTGTAACTGTTAGTCACATAAGACAATAAGTGGCATAAGATTTGTTTCAAATGAGGAAATGTAAGTGTATCCAACTGTTATAAAGAAGAAAGTTTACTTTGTAAGAAGTAAAGTCAGTGTAGAAATTCCCTGTTAGACATAGAAACCACATAATTCACTCAATTAAGAACATCAGATTCATTTCAGCATAAAAATGCAATTCTTCATTCTTGCTGGACATTACTGTTCAGAACCTGACCCAGTTGAATGCACTTGAGAAGCCAAGAATTTTTACCATTGGACAAGGATAAAAGCATCTTAAAAAAGCCAAAACATCAACTCTCTGCAACAATAAGAAGCTTCATTCTCACAACTTGTTTTTACATCCTCAAACTTTATTCTCCCCTTAATGTCCATGACAAGCATATCATTCAAGAATTTGCCCTGGGGGAGGAGACGTAAAAGGATCCTTGAGAATGGTGTTGGTCACAATATTGAGGAAGGAAGGAGAAAAGACAAGTCCACCTCATAAGTAGTTTCACATAAGAAGCTCAAACTTGTGCCCAGAAATTTTAAGAGTCACATGCATAACAGCTATTCTAACAAGTCCCAATTGGAGAAAAGCTATGAATCTTTGTTGGGCAACATGCACCAGATCCCCCTTTTAGGGAGCAAGGATCTTAACAACCAATTGTTGAGTGATAAATGAAAGAGCATGGAGAGAAATCACAGAGACAACAGTCCTGCAAAAGAAACAATAAATATGATGTTCCATCTCACAACAAGATGGCCGCATACTAAAGCAGAGACATAATCTGTTTTCTTTTAGTGAAAATCCCAAAGAAGAATAATTCCTAAATTAACATCCACTGACAATGGCAATCTAGATAACCCAATGTTGGAAGGTACGTATGCTACTTTTGCCCCCCCGTCAAAAGTTTCATTGCAAACACATGAAACAAACCCTCACCATTTCTAGTGTTCGGTCCTGTATTGTCCTAAGAATCACACTATAACTACTTTGGAGAAAGATGAAACAAATCTAATCCAGTCATCTGATAAAAATTTCTATACACTTTTTAAATTTTGTCAAGGATAGGAATTGCATAGATCTGCCAAATGATTTTGTAAACAATCAAGCATGATATCTCATACATACATTCACACACCTTTCAATCACTGATGATCAAATAGCAATATCATCTGTTATCCAACTTGAAATGTTGAGATAGAAAGAGACTATGTCACACAAATCAACGAGCAAGCAACCCCTATTTTAGACAATTATCATGAGCAAATCAAATGTTACTAAAAATTAAAGCATCAGTCATCAATAAATGATTTGAGGCAAAAACAACTATTCACTAACCCGAGACTTGGACCAAGAAAGGTCAAGCACGACATCATGGTGTCCTTGGAATGAACAAATGGGCTTATCAGTAAGTGCGAAAACAGCTTCTGGCAAAACAATATGGTCCAGGCTCAACGATTTCCGACCAATAGATGGCCTTCCTCTCCTCTTCTTGTCATGAAGACTGTCTGTAGTTGGCGACAACAAAGTAGGCTCAGGTGATCCATTAGCCATTAACAGATTGAAATTTCCATCCTCTGGTTTCTCCATCAACAACTCTCCTTTCCTTTCTGACTCCACAACCTGCCAAACATGAATCACACAATCCTCACCAGCACTCGCCAAGTACCTCCCATCTAAACTAAACTTAATACTCCAAATGGAGCCATTATGTGCATGTATCTCCTGACTTTTATAAAGTGCACTCAGCTCTTTGAATGACTTGCCATATTGCCTTACCCTCACTCTCTCAAGCCCATGGAATGACCCATCTTGACTATCATCTGTAGCTGAACTTGACCTCCTCCCTCCCTTATCAGATCCAGTATCCCTCTCATCACTGCTTCTTCTCTCTTTGTACCCAGTTACACTACTGGCCACACTCCTTATGTTCTTAAACCAGCTACCCTTCTTTTTCAACTTTGAAACCCCAACTCCAATACCTCCATTGGCACTGGTATCAGCATTTTCTCTGCTACCGTCCTCAACATTTTGCCTCCTCATCAATTCTTGCACAATTGGTGAATGCCCAACACTCATTTCAAATTCCTCCATGGTCAACTGCCTTCCAGTACCCACTTCTTTCAACTTGTCCCACATCCCATCTTCTCTTATCTCATTCACCACAAACTCTTTCCCATTATCAAGATTCCTAATGGTACACACTTGGGTCACTACTCCACCCGTTGTATCAACCCCGTTGATATCCAAGCCTTCACCAAAATTCGTATTAGAGCAGTTCCCATTCAACGTACCATTGGAATTTGTAGGATTGGATATATTCATTTCCAATTTCTTATTATTTTTACCTAAAGGGGGCTTACTTGGCGAAACAGCGGTGACTTTTGGAGAAGAACCACTGGTGAGTTTTTGGCTGTCGACAAGAAAGCCGTTATCTTTACCGTTGGTGTGCTTGTTTTTGTTAAAATTATCAACGTGACCGCTATTTACATCCATTAAACTATGCAAACGAATTGAAGAAGAATACAGAGACAACAACGAAGAAGAAGAAGAAGAAGAACAGCCAGGAATAAAATCACCATCCTCGGCCTCACCATCACCATTGTCGGACTTCAATCGGACTATCCCACCGCGGGAAGAGAATGCAACACCCAGACCGGGTCTCTCCCGCGGCAAATCGGAGCTGAGACCCATCTGGCGGAGAAGGCGCTGGCGACGCTCTGACACCGAAGCCGGCTCAGAGATCCAAACATGGTACTTGAAATGGGTGTCGCTGGGAGAGGCGGAGCTGGAATTGAAGCCACTAGGGTTCGGGTCGGGTTCCGAATCGGAGTTGGAAGTGGAACAGGAGCAAGAGGAGGAGGAGACAATGCGATCCAAGGACTCGTAAAAGCGCTCTTCTTCCTCTTCCTCTTCCTCTTCCTCTTCCTCTTCCTCTTCCTCCTCCTCCTCCTCTTCTTCTTGTTGAAGCTGGGAGTTATCGTTTCGCTTGTCATTGTAGTTGCCGTTTCTGCTCATCTCTGATGGTTTCGGGTCGTTGGGCATTTCATTTCCATTTGGGTGGGTGAGTCATTACACACGCACTGCGCAAATGACAAATGCCCAAAAAAAAAAAAAAAAACCAAAACCCGAATCTCTTATTACAAAACTGAAAAATGAGTTTGGTTTGTTTCTGTGCTTTTCTTTGTTTTATCGCATGTTTTTTTTATTAAAAAAAAAAGAAATTTTCTGGGGAGGAGGGATTGGATTTGGGTTTGAAGTGGAAGGTGTGCTTTGGGGATGGTGCGATCCGTGTGGGCTTGCGGGGATCGGAGAGCAACACAGCAGATCCAGAGAGAGAAGAGAGAGAGAGAGAGAGAGAGAGGGAACCAATGCCTATGATGCGGGTGGTGGTGGAGAGAAGGGGTGAAGAGAGGTACAATGTTGTGTTGTTGTGTTGGAGTCCGGTGATGTTTTTGTTCTTACTGTTTCTTATATATATATATATATATATATATATATATATATAATATGAGGTGAATTCTGATAATAGAATTAATACTTTTAAATAAATTTTTAAAAAATAAATATAATTATAAAATTTTTTTAACATATACATAAAATTAACATTTTTACGAGAACATAAATTCAATTTTACCAACAATGGTTCAAACTAAAAACCCTTCTCCATGGGGGGGGGGGGGTTTGTTCTTCCTCCTGTAAAGTGCAAAGACAAATGCGCCACAAACTCTCTCACAATCGGGGAAAGAGAGAGTATTACAAAAATTAATGTTTCATTTTAATAAAAATATAAATTTATAATTTATAGTACAATAACAAACAAAAATTTTACCATTAAATTATGCAACTCAGTGATAGTTGCATGTGTTTTTCTTTTTTTTGATAAAAAATTATTTAAAATAAATAAATAAATAAAATTATCATATAAAATAACATATTTTTAATTTTGAATGAACTTAAATAAAAGGGCTGGAGCGGGGGAGGAAGACGAAGTTTCTCCGGTATTATAAATTTATTTATGCATTTTTAATACTATAGACCCAAAAAAAAAAAAAAAAGAAGAAGAAGAAATGAAAACTCAACCTGATGCGTTGCAAACTGGTTTATAATATTCGTTTTGCTATTGCAGTGGACGATGCCAATTTTCTTGTGCTTAAGCGAATTTATCTTCTCGATGTAATTTTTTTTTATTAAAAAAAAAAGAAAAGAAAAAAGAAGAAGAAGAAGAAGAAGAAAAAAACATCTACCACAAGACCAGCTCGTAAAAAAAATATCAGTTGAAAACTTTAACGTGGAAGAGAGGGGGAGGAGTTACAACGGAAGGGGGGAAATGGGGGAGGGGGCGTTGGCCAAGTGGGGGGGGATAAAATTGTATAAAATAAAGGGGGAGGATACAAAAGGATTATAGCGATACACGAATGCGGATGATGGGGAAAAATAAATGTAAATATCTTTGGCGGCGTGTGCTGTTCTCGGACATGTTTGTCGGTTGCCTAATGCCCCCATGATTTCGCCCCCATATTCTACTTGGTAATCTGCTAACATTTGATTTTAATATGTAATAGCGAGAGAGAGAGAGAGAGAGAGAGAGCACAATGCATGTTCCCCCTTCCCCCTTCCCCTGCCAAAATCAAAACAGAATTGATATTCCCAATTCTACTGCAACCGGGGAGCCCCTCATAAAGCTCACCGGCGTATTCCTTTTTCTTTGTCTGGTGCAACTAAAGATGGCCGCCGACCGACAGACAGACAGACAGAGAGAGAGAGAGAGAGAGAGAGAGAGAGCATGGATAATAATAGCACTGGGCCGAAAATGGTGGTCAGTGAATGGGCCTCTTTAGTGGGCAAATGACATTGAAGCCCATTGAAACTCAATGCCAAAACAGCACACAGTTTGGAGCATGTGGCAATCACCCCACCGTACTCTTTCTCTTAACAACACACACATGCAAGCCAGCCCAAGGCTGTTCTTTGAAAATAACAACCCCTACGCTCTAAATTATTAACTGCATTTTTTTTTTTCTTGGGACCATGTTATTAATGTTTCCCCCCCCCCCCCGCCCTCCCCTATATGGTTTTTCTAGGATGGCGATGTTTGAGAGTTGCATGTTTTCGATGGCTTTGGAATCAACTTGATTTGATGAAGGGCGCGGAGGGTCCAAGAGCTACGAAAGGATCCAATTTTCCCTTATTTTCTTTTAGTGGAAAGACAGCAGCATTCTTTATGAAAGAGAACAGACATGGTTCAACCAACATTGACAATTCTGTGTGCCTAGGAGCTCTGAACATGGCCCCCTATTCTCCCACTAACTGCCAAACAAAATAACTAATAACTAGCAAATATCTGTTCCATCTTCCAAATCATGTGTTATTAATCATATATTTTAATATGTTCATATAATTGTTTTAGCTGACATGGAAATAAAGATAAATTTTGGATATATAAAAATGTTCCAATAACAATAGCCATTTTAACATGCTAACTTCTTAACTACTTAATGTTTCATAAGGAAACTAGATTTTAATTTTTTTTTATTAGTTTATGAGTGGAGTCATCATATATATTTTTTATTTAAAGTATTTAATTATATTTGATGCAATAGAATAGTAGAAGCTCTTTGGTTGTTTACCAAGGAAAAGGTGGCGTTTACGTTGTGGAACTTTCCACGTAGAGGAACAATTCCAATTAAAGAAAAACCTTTTGTTGTGTTTTATCTGCAAAATATAGGCTCGGTTAAGGGTCTAATCATATGGCTTTTTCTTTCCTTTTTGTTGCTTTGTCAGCGGCCATTACTTCGTGAAATTAGCCAAAAGCTAAAAACAAGTCAATCGGCTTTCGTTTAAGTTAACGCCGTGTAAAGCCTAATGGCTCTTGGCTTGTGCATTGAAAAAGGAAAGGAAAGGAAAGAGAAATTATACGGAACATAATTGATCAATATATTATTAAGATCGAGAGTCTAGAATTTGAGTAGTCGGAGCAAATTGATGAAAAAAACAAAAAAATTAATGATCAGCGCATTACATTTTCCATTGGCGAATGGCGATAACACGGTCAAAAGGGGACAAAGTCCTATGTAAATAATAATAATAATATTTGAATTTGCAAATTTTGATGCTAACATTGGCTATTGGTAAACGTTTTCGACACCCCATAGATAAATCGATTTTGGTAGGTACAAGGTCAATTGCATGACATTAAACTCGGTGCCGTGGGACAGAGAAAAAGGAAAGGAGGGAGGGAGGGAGGCGAGATGGTAATTGGTTAGGTGCTTCGTGTGAGGTTTAAGTTTATGCCATTTATGTCAAGGAAATATCTATTAAAGGATTTGGTTCCAATATTCCTCCCGAAAAGAAAAGATGAAGCAACGATTGATATTTATATGTATACACATGCAAGGCAGCCTCAACATATGCAAGACATAACCACATCCTTGAGGACAGAAACTTGGTTAACGACCCAAAACCAAACAACCAAAGGATCCAAATTAATATAAACACAAACCCATGTGTACATGCATACATATATTATATACACACACACACATATATAGGCATAATATATACACATATAGACAGCTAAGGATAATGATTTTAGGGTTGAGGCCATTGAGCCATCGCAATGCAAACAGGCACTTCTCTTACACTAAAGCCAAGAAAGCATTATCATTTACAATTTATTATCTTGCACACGAAGTGTGTATTGCTCGTGCACATCTTATTTTTATAGCATTATGCTTAAAGGAGAGGAAGAAGCTTAAAAGTTATGGGAGGCTTGATGGGCTTAACCCATGCATATATGCACCTCACATATTGTAAAGGACACCAAATCAAACCAAACCAAACCAAACCAACCAACTTCTGGAATACAGAGAGAAGGTTGAGTATTTATTTATTTATTTATTTTGACGGGGTCGCTAGACATATAAAGTTTGAGTCTCTCTCTCTCTCTTTTTTTTTTTTATTTATTAGATACTTCAATATTCATTTAACTTATCTAACTCTTTTTTTAATCTAAAAAAAAAAAAAAAGAGAGGGAGAGATAGAAGATAGTTGCTCCAAGGTAACGGGTCAACTCTTTCTCTTTCTAAGTCTCAAAAGTCACCATTGAGCATTTCGGGGTCGAATATGGGCCACATGGTTTTGGGGGGTGGGGGTGGGGGACATGATATAGCAGTTTGGGAAATCTTAAGTCACACCAGTCATTTCGTTGACCTTTGGAGTACAGAGTACAAATAATAGTGGGAATCAGAAATGCCATCGTATAACGAAACCATCATTGTCTAGGGAAAGCCTTTTGGTAGGGAAGCCCGAAGCTATTGGCCTATTACAGCTGCAGTAGTAGTAGTGGGGTTGGACCGGTTGGTTTTTGCCTTGCCGTTTTGTTTACTTCTCAACGAAACTCTGTACTTGGCGTCGTCCCCTGAAGAAACATTACCAGTTGGCTCCGGCAGATTTTCATTTTTCTCCTAGTATTATTATTTTAGAGAATGTTTTGTGCGAAGGGTTTTTTATGATGAAATGGTGACGCAATAGCCATGTAGACAATGATGGGGACTTTTCGCTTGAGGAGGCTAGCTCAGAGTAGGTTAGAGTTGTCAGGAAAAATTTTTCAGACGTCAATTGTGGATCGACAGAGTAAAAAATTGAATTTAAGTTGGAGTCAATTAACTTTTAAAAAAACAAAATTATGCTGGTTATCATGAAAAGAACTTTTTATTGTAACAAAGACAATATACTAATTTGTAGCTTTTTGTTTCTTTGGATGGTTCAAAAATATCGCAACTTCTGCTAGCATTTTTCGTTTTTGAACACAGAAACTTATATTAAGCTCACACCACGCAGAATTTGACTAATTTCTTGATGTCAATATATGGATCATCTTAATCAATTCGTACGTGGGAACCCTCTTGCCATTTACGAAGCAAATGCTTTTGTTTGCTTTTTCGATCCTCTTTTAATTTCCACTATTGATAATTAAATAACAGACACAGTACAGAAAACAACTCATATAACCTAAGCTTAGTCTTAATAAGACTTAGCAAAGAAGGACACACCCCACGTGTCTTGGTAATCGACAGCCTGTTTAAGGCAAGCTCGAATTGGATTCCCTCTTTAGAAGTAAAGGAAAAAAAAATAAAAATAAAAATGACACAAAAGAAGAGATATTTTCAAGTTTGTATCAGTGGTATAACATGCTTTGCACTTGCTTATATTTTAGTTAAATTCGAATCGTCTAATTGTACCATTGTGTACGGTCCAGATAACGAAGGATATATCCATTGTTTTAATATTTAGCAAGTGGCTCTATGTTTAATTGTTGACTAATATTTGGATCTTGAGGCAATCTGGTGACAACTTGACAGCCCATTTGCTAATAGACTAACCCCATCAGACTTTTCCCACTTAATTAATTGCTGCATTAGGCATAGCAAATGGCTGTTGGCGTTGGAACAAAAAGGTGCACGATCAATTATTTGTATATGTATATATTCATTGTAGGGAAAAAAAAAAAGAATAACAGAATAAAATAAGTAGTGTGCTCAAGATACAAATATTCTTAACCTGCCAGGACACCAAAAAAAAAAAAAAAAGGAAAGAAGGAAAAGGGAAAATTGCAAGAAACCAAGGACCAGGGGATTGAATTTAGTTGGTGCAAAACAATTCTTGTGGAAAAAGAACCCCAATTGCTTCTACGTTACAATTATGTTGTTGTGCAGCTATGCATCACATTCGGAAAGAATGAAACGAAAGTTATTCCATTTTGACGGTAGCAGGATGACGATTAGCAATAGGATTACGCATATTCCTCGTTTTGATAGATCAATGCGCCATAGTTTAGCTTCTTCATACATTGTTATCGTAACTCAATTTTATAATTATAATAAAATAATGTTACTATTATACGAAGATTTATCATATTTGCAAGTATATCTACATCCGCTATTGTTTATCCAATAATGAATTCATATTCAATCATCAGAAAGAATTGAGGGAAACTTCTCTGGAAACAGAGACATATATACTGCAGATAATTATAATCTTTGACAACACCGAATATAACTTTGTTGATTCAAAGGCTTTAAATTGTCATAACTTGGCAGTCGTAATACTACAATAGCGGTTGGTGCCGTGACCTCACTCGTAATAACTGTAATTGATTGCAATTCCAGTGTTATTCGTAATCCGTATTATGCACACTCGACCTCTTTTTACCCTGGCCTCTAGAATGTTACCCCACTCAAGTTTCACTTTACAGTAGATGAATTGATGACAAGACCTATGTAGCACAGATTCTTTTTTAATCACCCAATAGCCTGATCTCCACAGTAAATACAGGCCATCACTCTAGACATGAGAGAGCATGTGGGAGCTATGATCGAGCTGGGGGGAAGAGAGGGAGACATATGCCAATGGATCATCTCTTTGGCTTGTTTAAAGTCTGCATGTGCATTGTACCATTTCGGTTAGTAGTGATGACTTTTGACAAGGTAGAGGAAACAGTAAAGAAAGACTATGAAATGGTTTGGTCTTTTTTTTTTTTTTAAAGAAAAAAAAATTAAAGTGAGATTTGAAGTTCGAACTCACACCTCACTCAAAGAAATGTCTCCGTTCTCGCTGCAATTAGACAAAAAAAAAAAAAAGCAATAGAAATGCCTTAGCAAATGAAATGTTAAGCAACCATCTTTAGATGTCTGACTTCCATTCATACAACACAACGGCAAGAGAAGTTCTGCAATCCAGTGGATGTGGGTTTTGAAGAAATCGAGGAAATTTGTTTGCCGCACATTAATTAAGTAACTTATTCGCATTAACTTTTTTGATTTTGATTTTTTTTTTTGAAAAGAAGAAATCTCCGGGTATTCAGTGCAGTTCTTGACTTCACAATCTTCACTTATTTAATGGTTTGATCTTAAGAATAATGAAAAGTATGACTGGCCGATGATCTATATTTTATTAGATTAAAACTTCACTAAAACTAATTGATAATAGTTGACTCAGTAAAATAATTAAATAATAATAATAATAAAATTACCTTTGGCGTGGTCTTCTAAGTGCAAACAGTGCCAAAAGTTTTGACATCATGATAATTTGAGTTCAATGATTGACTTCAAATTTCAATGTGGTTTCTCTATGTAGATTTTATGACGTAGCACTTTGAACATTATCATTTGGCCATGCCAAAAGGAAGTCAAGGCAATGAGATGATGAAAATATGGACTTGTTAAAGCAATCGAACCACTTCATTTATTATGAAGCCATTGCCAATTGCAACAAAATGGAATGGGGAACAAACAAAAGCAAACTATACAAGCTGTCAGTTGCACATAACAAGGCCCAACAAAAGGAAAGCTGTGTAAGAAAGTCATTTCATCTTTAACTGAAAATTGCTTACAGGAAAGGTGAGGGGAACCACCCTAAGCTAGAGAGGAACAAGCACAAATGAATTCCTGCAACTACCCAAAAGACCCATCTAACTGTCCCAAGTTATAACGTGCAAAACAAAGCATTAAATCTTTAATTACCCAGGTTAGTGAAGCATAGAGTTAAGATACATTGCATAGACTCATGGGTTTACTGGTTAAATTGTATTGCACAGCTTTCTGCAGCTTTACTTTTGTTCTCAATCTGGGGACTCAACAGATCCAAAAGCTACTTAATTTAAATACAGTCTTAGATAAGTGGCATTCATCAACAGTAAATTAGGAACCGATTTTTGAGATGTCCTGTTGATCATCATGGGCAATCTTTTCTAATTTGAAACTTAAGTTAACAATAAACTATAATTAAGGTAAATTTGTTACCTTTATGCCCAGAATTTGACTTTGGCAGAAGTTACATGTAATTTGAAGTCTTGGAGAAAAAATGACTTAAATAATGACAAATGAGGCAGAAAACACTAACTTTAATTTCATGCCTCATCAAATCTAGTCCACAGTTTATTTTATACTAAGTTCATCCTAAACTTAGATTTTATTTTAAAAACCTTTAATAGATTTATAAGCACTGATGGTTAAAAATACATTTGAAGGAATGATAGTCTCAAATTTTCAACTGGTGTTCTCTTTATAATAAACAAGAAAGAGCTACTATTAAATAAAATAAATAGTGAGTGGGAGAGGGCAACAATTCCTCGTTGAAATTCATAGTATGTCAGTTGTTTTAACTAGTATTCGTCAACATCTTTTTAACATAAAATTGAAATTGGAAAATCGTGGATAAGGTCTCTACCCTTTTTTTTTTAACAAGACGACATCACATACATAATCAATATTCTTAGAAGACATATAAAGGAACACACCATTAATACCAAAATCGGCTGGTGTTGATTAAGGTGAAATTCCTTATATAAGTTATTAGTGAGAGATATAGGACTTCTACATTATTAAATAATATCAAATGAAGTTGATATTTATTTCATATTTATTTTATATGTTTTTGTAATAGAATTTTATAGATTTGGCACAAAATAATATGTGAAATGGATTCAATAATTCGCATAAGATTGAAGTTTTTCTTTTTTGTGAGCTTCACATACAAAAGAACATTATGTGGCTTGTCAAAAAAAAAGGAAAAAAAAAAAGGCCACGATGCGAACATCATTTATATTAGCCTTTAGCCCTATGAAATGCCATGATTTTTTTTTTTTCAAATTTTTTTCAAGACAGTCGCAAGAAGTTGAAATGCAGCCCACAGTTTCGTCCAAGATGTAGCATCTACCTCATTCATTCGTCTATCTCTGATGACATCTCAATTAATTATGAGGCCTACGCAACTAACAAGCGCAACTCTTCAGCTATAATGGGAGAGTGGGGTTTCAAGTTGGAGGATAGTAGTGGAGGAGTCTGCATTTTTAGAAGGTCCATATTTCGGTTGGCTTGTCATTTGTCTTCCTCGGCACTATCATAGAACTTTTCAAGCCCAAAATGAAGTATACAAGGGGCAGTCTGCTTCCTGGACAATGGATAAAGTTTGGGCCCATACAACAGAACCGTTCTTGCCAAACCCAGTGGTGATTTTTTTTTTATGGAAAATAATTCCCTTTATTTTCATGATTTTATAGGAAGAATTGGAATTCGATACATTGAAAATAGAACTCTTTTAACTTTTTAATTATTGGAGTGTCTCTAAGGGACTGGTCTTTGTTTTCTTAGAGCACCTCATGAGTCTTGTTTCCTGACTTTCTTCTCGTCCTTATTATTCCTGGATCAGTTCGGGTGATGGTGTCATCGATATGGTCTAAGAAAATGAGCAGTCTGCTAATTAGGTTCGACATGAATCAGCCGCACAGTAGGACAGAAGTTGACACATGGTACAGGGGCTGTCAAGTAATAGAAGAGGCTAAAGGCAACAGAATCCAACAAAGGCAGCACAACAATCACTCGAAAGGCTAAGAAAACAAAATGAGAAAAAGACTGAACTGCTCCAAAATCTTAGGGAGCAAAGGCAGTTTGTTACGGAAACGATCACTTAATTAAACGAAGCATATGTTCCCAATTCACTGCTGTCATTGTTGCCTGTTGCAAGATCTCCTTCAGTGACGTGGACCAGATAGCCGAGGAGTATATGGACAAGCGAGTAAAGGATAAGAAGTTGCGAAAGTCTTCAAAGCCGAGTTCAAGCTGAATGGCATTTTTTGTAATTTTAATTAAATTTTATAAAATGGTATTTTTCGTAATTTAGTGTAATTTTATATACTATATATATTTTAGGGTTTCTTAGTGAGAGGCAGAACGTATTATACTTTACCCTAATTTGAGAGAACTTTTCTCTGAGGCGGTTTGTGCCTTTTATTCTTTGGAATTCAATCGTTGTTATTGATTTCCTGTTTTTGATTACGCTTTCTCGCTGCGTCAGATTGGTATCAGAGCAAGGCAATTTCCTGCGAAGATATCAGTCAATCGAGGTGTTGATAGCGGTCGTGTTCTTGACGGTGTTCAGGATGCGGGAGTCCAAGGGGCCGATCAATGGGTTCCTAGGGCAGAGTTCAATGCTTTAGATCAAAGAGTCCAACGCTTAGAACATCGTTTTGATGATTTGATTGAGCGCTTTGACTCGATGAATATTAGCGGTAATAGACCTGGGGCAAGAGATGGATATGTTAATCCAATTAACATACCCAGAGCTATTAATAGGATTACGCAGATCTCGGATGATGAATTTGCTGATGAGGATGAGTTTATGTATGGAGTAAGGCAATCACAGAGACGACGTGGTGACGTAGGGTATCAAAGGAACTACTATGGGTATGATCAAGGAGATAGGGGTGATTACCGTTTAAAGGTTGATATTCCATATTTTAATGGTAGTCTTAATATTGAGAAGTTCTTAGATTGGTTAGCAGACATTGATAGGTTCTTCGACTATATGGAGATACCAGAAGATCGACGGGTTAGATTGGTGGCCTCCAGATTGAAGGGTGGAGCTTCTGCCTGGTGGGAGAGGTTGCAGACCAGGAGACAGAGAGAAGGGAGACATCCGGTGAGAACGTGGTTCCGTATGAAACAACTACTACAACATGATTTCTTACCTCCAGACTATGAGCAAATACTGTTCCAGCAGTATCAACGATGTCGCCAAGGGCCAAGATCTGTTCATGAGTACACTGCAAAGTTTATGAGGTTGGCGAAACGGAATGACTTGAGAGAGAGTGAGGGTCAACAGGTTGCACGATATGTGGACGGGTTGAAGTTGCAAATTAAGGACAAAATAAGAGTTGCGGTTTTGAGGAATTTGAATGAGGCAAAAAATATGGCTCTTCGAGCTGAGTTAATGTTGCAGGAGCAGAGCACTAGGTATGCAAGTGGAAGAAGAGGGTTCGTGAGTGATACTACTAGTGTTAGTAAGGTGGGGGTTGAGAAGAATAAAAATGTGTTGAGTAAATTTGAAGAAAATAGTGCCAAAAGGGATGAAAGGGCTGAAGGGAAAAGGCCTATGGAGTTTATGGGAGTCCAGAAGCAAAATAACCCGTATGTCAGACCAATCTTGGATAGGAATGATGAAGAAGAGGTGTGTTGTGAGCTTGGTGGAGAAGATGAATATGATGAGGAAGAGGATGGTGAAGTGGAGTCAGCTTATGTGATTAGGCGGATGATGTTAGCACCAAAGCAGGAGGCAAGTACCCAACGACATCAGTTGTTCCGTACAAGGTGCACGATTGGGGGAAAGGTGTTTGACGTGATTGTAGATAATGGGAGTTGTGAAAACATCATCGGGAGGGAAGTTGTTAAACAGTTACAGTTGCCTATCGAAAAACATCCATACCCATACACTATTGGGTGGATTAAGGCGGCCGAGAAGATTGAGGTAAAGGAAAGGTGCAAGGTGCCATTTTCTATAGGGAGGTATCAAGATGAAATCTTCTGTGATATTGTTGACATGGATGCATGTCATCTACTATTCGGGAGACCTTGGCAGTTCGATGTGAATGCCCAACATGCAGGTAAAGAGAATGTTTATAAATTAGAGAAAGAGGGTGTGAAGTATACTTTGTTACCTTTGAAGTTAGAGGGTCGCTCTAGAGCCCGCAAGATAGAGGGAGGCTCTTTCTTGACTGTTGCCCAGTTAGAGAAGGAGATGGTTGAGGATTTGAAAGAGTCAAAGGTGGCTCAGGCGCTCATTGTAAAGGATAAGGTAGTTGGAGATGAAGACTAAGTGTAGAGGTCCCTGAAGCAGTTAAGGGAGCGTTGGAGGAGTATAAAGATGTGGTCCCTAATGACCTACCTAAGGGACTACCACCCCTGAGGGATATCCAGCATCAAATAGACTTGGTACCTGAAGTAAGTCTTCCAAATTTACCACACTATAAGATGAATCCTAATGAAACTGAGGTCTTACAGGAGAAGGTCCAAGAGTTGTTGAACAAGGGGTTCATTCGAGACAGTATGAGTCCTTGTGCTGTACCAGCTTTATTGACAGCTAAGAACATGGCAGAGCAGTGTCAAACTATCACTGAAGAGGTAAAAAGGAAAATTGAGAGGGTAAATGCGAAATATAAGGCGGCTGCTGATAGACACAGGAAGGAGAAACTGTTTGAGGTTGGTGATCAGGTGATGGTGTACCTGAGGAAGGAACGTTTTCCTGTGGGCAAGTATAGCAAATTACAGTCAAAGAAGTATGGTCCTTATGAAGTTGTGTGCAAGATCAACGACAATGCTTATATTGTCGAACTTCCTGATGATATGAACATCTCCAAGACATTTAATGTAGTCGATTTATCTCTTTTCCATTCCGATGATCCGCCTTTATATCCTGAAAAGAACTCGAGGTCGAGTTCTTCTCTGGTGGGAGAGAATGATGTGGACCAGATAGCCGAGGAGTATATGGACAAGCGAGTAAAGGATAAGAAGTTGCGAAAGTCTTCAAAGCCGAGTCCAAGCTGAATGACATTTTTCGTAATTTTAATTAAATTTTATAAAATGGTATTTTTCGTAATTTAGTGTAATTTTATATACTATATATATTTTAGGGTTTCTTAGTGAGAGGTAGAACGTATTATACTTTACTCTAATTTGAGAGAATTTTTCTCTGAGGCGGTTTGTGCCTTTTATTCTTTGGAATTCAATCGTTGTTATTGATTTACGCTTTTTCGCTGCGTCATTCAGAGTTGGAACAGCAGACGTAGTTCATCTTAGAAGTCAGAGTTGGAACAGCAGACGTAGTTCATCTTAGAAGTCATGCTGGTGATGAGTATTAAAGCAGCCCCCGTTTCAAAAGCCCCTTTCCTTAAGGTCTGGCAATCCTGGGAGTCCATGCCAAAAATGGTCCTGTACTTCGTTCGCTGAGCATTTTTAACCGAACCCACCAGTAAGAATGTCTCGGCAGCAAAGAAAGTGACCCTGATGTGTTTTCCATAATTTCTAGGAAATGTCAGTGTGTTTCAGTTGAAATTACCAACCACTGCAAACACTGGATCAAAACAAGGATACCCATTCTTCCAGCTGAAGTACAGCAATCGAATACCTGTTCAACCTGAATGATCACTTACCAGGAGATTATGGATACGATGGTCGCACAAGCCCCACAGCCTCCAGAACTCTTGGACCTTGCAAAGCAAAAGTATTGACTGGTCCTCAGAGTAAGTACTTGACTCACCAGAAGTAGAGTTGAAGCACCAATTCCCAAAGTTGTTGAGATGTCTGAGGAGTAGACACAGTAGGTATACAGGAACTCACTATCCGCAACAACCTTGGCCTGACGATGGAAGTTCACAATGATCAATACTTCATCAGAGGCAGTGTGTAGCTACAGGATACAATCACATGTATCTTAATTTTAATTGTTGAATTCTCCATATATAAATTGATTTAATTGACATGTTCTGCTCGCATGTCGACCATCGAACACATAAAAAAAAAAAAAAGCAATGTTCAGCACAAATCAAGGCCCTGTTTCCAAGAAAATGTCAATCTATTCCACGTTAACGTCCCCTAGGCTTCTTTCTTCTCTAAGGAGCTATTGCTTGCAGTGTCTTACCGGCAGAGCTTTTGGGCCTTTCATTGAGTTGCATGTTGCCCCATGAAAAATTGATAAATAAGAAGCAGAATTGTCAAGAAATCAATCCTTGAACTTAAATGCATTAATAAATCAAAATTTATAATTAATTAATAATTTCAGTTCACTTGAATTTAAGGTCAAAATAAATTAAATTCATTTATTTAAATTCAAGATATAAACAAACAAGAAAAAAATTTATAACTACTCACAATTAAATATGGAAACAACATAATTCGAATTTATAATTATTTGATCATAAAAATTCTAATATCGTATCAAGAAATTATTTTGCTAGGCTTTAAGGAGAAGCGTAGATTTGAATAAAAGGCAAGAAGTAATACTAACAGTGCTCCTTCTCTGCTCAGCTGCGAGGGCCAGCAAGAAAGCAAGGAAATCAAGGACAAACACCACCATGAATTGCAGTGTTGAAGCCATTTTCAGTCTCTCTCTGGGGGATAATGATGCGGGAACAAGCATTCGAAGACTTTTAAGATTATTGCTTCGAAGTCAACAGAAGAAAAAAGCCCCCAGCCAAATTAGCGGAGGGTGGTTACAAGTAACTTCAGCTAGACGACAGATACAATGACTTTGACTACATAGCGTAAAAAAAAAAAAAAAACTTGGACCGAGCCCTTGGATGCGGTTTGCGACCAGTTGATGATGTTATCTGCATTAAAAAAAGTTATTATTATTATTTTCTTAGTGAAATTTTAGCTGACATTAAAAATTTGTAGATGTGTAAGACGATCATTTCCAATGTTTAACAACTTGTTGCATTTTCGAGCCTGCCGAAATAGCAAAGGTGCATGTCCAGTAATTTTTGAAGAAAAATTCAAATTTTCTAAAAACAAAAAATTTTAATATTGATGTCATCTGCATCTTGTCTTAGCAGGTTTGACTGCGTTTGCCGCAAACTTATCTGTTGTGATTTTAGCACTCGCAAAACGAACGGAAATAAACTTCGAATCTGCATTTTATGTGACGTTACATTGTCAATTCAAGCATGTTCCACACCATGCCAATCATATTCCATTACTGGGGTGGCTGGAAAAAAGGAATTCAGGGGAAGAAGAGGCAAGAAAAAACGCGACTTGGCCGCATGTTCTAAAAACAAAATTGCAGCACGCTGATTTGAATTCATAGCAACATTATTAAGTTCTTTGTTTCCCTGATCAACAAGATTCGTCATCACCACTGTAAAAACTTTTTGGTCTGGAGACACAAACATTACTCATGTATTATTGATACGTGCATGTCTGGGAAAAGCTCAAATTTTCACATTAGAACGAAAGAGGAAAAGAAATCATGAATTTGTCTTAGGAAGCAGATCTATCCACAACTGAATTGAATCTTTAGTAAAATAACTGAATCTCAAATCAGTCTATTGAAAAGGCGTATTGATGAAGAGTCTCAAAGTAATCACGCCGTATCTCGTTGACCATACTCATTTGTAGGTTCCCATTCCCACACCAGTGTCACGACCGTATGGTTGGAAGCTGTCCCTGGCTTTGGAGTAGCTGATATAGTAAAACTGGGAGACCATGGCAGTAAATAAAGTAAAAGCAGCCCCTGCAGCAAATACGCCCTTTCTCAGAGTCTGGCAACTAGGCGGGTCTTCGCCGCCAAAAATGGTCCTGTACTTAGTGTGGTAAGCATTCCTCACTGAACCCGCCAACAAGCATACCTCGGCTATGAAGAAAAACACCCTGATGCAATGGGAAGAAGGCGCTATTAGATACAATGCAAATGCAAATGCTACAGATGTTGGCCGATAAGTTGGTGGTTCAAGGTCACATACCAGCAAATTATGAAGAGAATAACTGCACAAGCTCTTGAACTACCAGGACTCAAAGGCTTGCCACAGCAGAAGCACCGACTTGCTGCCATTATGAGAACTTGGCTAGCCATGAGGAAGAAGAATGCCCCAAGACCAAAGCCCGTTGATATGTCCGAATCATAGACACAGAAATTGTAATTCTTATCAGCATCCTGATTGATTGTGGCCTGCCAAACAAGATATGGTTAACTTGTTGCCAATCAGCAAGTAGAAATCTGCCTTATCAAGCTTGCTTGTGATAAATGAAATGATGGCCCCAAAAAATTTTAAAACTAAATTTTCTATCAAACTTATAATCTTCACTTCAGTTCTTCGCCGTCAACTCGTAAAAATTTTCTCAAACACCTAGTTTGAGTGCAATAATTAGCTAAATTTAAGGAAACCAAAGAACCATCTCTGGAATTGAATGCAAATCAACCGAGACAGAACAACTATTTACTCGCTAATGATTGGGAAAATTGTCTCTTGGACATTGGGTATGGCATAGAGATCAATCTAGTTACAGCTAGAAGGTTCAAATAAAATTAACAAGGACTAGTGAAACTGAACATTCTCATGTGGTTTAATGCTGCAATTATGGGTGTGAATGTTATGAGAGGAGTAGGGATCTGTTGTTCTTTGTCACTAAGGAAACATTTAAATCACCGGATCTGGGAATTTTAGTTTTGTTTTAACTGAAGACACCTACAGCTTCAAAATTCAAAATTTCTTTTACTCTTTGGCTAGAAGCCTAAAAAAATGTTCAGTTGCCTCTACAGGTCTGGTAGTCTGAATCCAGACCCAAACACCCATGTCATTTCGGACCCACAATTGGTGGAGAGGGTGGGCAGAGCAGATTTGAATACAAAAACCAAGAAATTATGATGACCAATTGCAACGGATAATCCAGATCCTGCCCCCGTCCACCAATCCTACATCCCCACATCATTTTTTTGCCCTCAATTTGGTTGCTAAAAATGAAGGGAAAGAGAAATGAACGTTTTTACTCAAACAGCAAATATGTTTATGGCACCATTTAGTATACGATTGTGATTCACCAAGTTAGGAAGCCCTTAGCTCTTACTCTGGAGAAATACAAGATCCATTTGCCGCTTTAAGTTAAGTTCAATGGAGATTCAAAATTTTCCCATTATTTACAGAATTTCTCAGCTATCAAACTGAAAAAAGCAACAAACCCACAAACCACAATTTCCCTGGGTAGATTACAACGAAGTTCAAGATCGCTATCTTCCTGTTTACTACTTCATTATATCTATTCTTCTCACAAGCCAATAATAAAACCCACTGACAATAATCACACATACCCAAGAAAAACCAGAAACCATATCAAGAAACAACTCATTAATAAATATCTTGAAAACATTGCAGTAACCAGCTGGTTAGGAAAGGAAAAAGGAAGGGAAGGGGACTGCTCACAGTGCTTCTTCTCTGTTCAGCAGCAACAGCCAAACCGAAGGCAATGAGATCAAAGATGAAGACGGTAATCAACAGTAGCTTTGAAGCCATGGCCTTGCAGCTTCCACTACCCACAAAGATCCTGCCTTTTCCTCTCTCTCTCTCTCTCTCTCTCTCTCTACCCTCAACCACCCTTAATTAATCAGCCTTCTACAGTTGTCATGTATCAATCTCAGGGCTGGTGTAAAAGACAAGGAAGAGTCTACTTACCAAAGGACGGTATTACCAATTTTTATAAAAGCCAACTGAAAAGTACCATTTACCCTGTCTGCAGACAGCCTTTATAAATAAATTAATCTTAACGTTAAAGAATTTTTATAATTATATTTATTATTATTTTTTATAAATTATCAAATATATTAATTAAATTTAATTTATATTAAATATTTTTAATTGAATACAATACATTATTTAGTAAATGTATTATATAATCAATTTTTTCAATTTTTTTAAAAATAGAATAAAACGTATTTTTAAATATTACAAAAAGTTATAATATTTTAAAAATATAATTTTTTTATTTTTTTTAAAAATTAAAACTATATCACACTAATAGATTTAATAATACAACAATAAAAATATATCTATCATGTGATTATATTTAATAAGAAATATTTAATTAGTAAAATTAATATATTAAATAAATTTTAAAAATTAAAATAAATATAATTATAAAAAATTTTAATATAATAAATAAAATAATAATATAATAATAATAATAATTATTATTATTATTATGTTTCCCTTCACGGCATGAAACGGTGTCGGCGACAATGATGCTGCCTTTATCGTGGAGTTTACTAAGTTTGGCAAGTTAGGTTATTGTCGCATGTAGTAGTTAGTGATAGATTTCGTGTTCCATGTAATATCACAGGCCAAACTATGGCCATGGGAACAGAATCCGTCCCCCACCCCCCCTCCAAAAAAAAAGAAAAAAAAAATTATCATTGGTTGGACATTTTCACCAGCTTCAAAGTTGCCAGCCCTTGATTCACCTTCACCGATAATTTGCCTATTTGCTGCAATGAAGGAATCATTTGAAATTAATCGTTTGCTTTCTTTCTTCCTCACATTCTAGGTTCAGTGTCAGTGACCTTCTCTACTGGGAGCTTTTGTTACTGAAGTGCTCTTGATCCAATTAAGGATGTGGATCAATATCCCAAGTGCCTGCATCCTTGTCCTTCAAGAGAAGGCTTTCAAAGGTACCCCAGCGATCCTTTTGGGTTTATCCCTCAAGAGCCGCTTTTTTATTCTCCTGATCACCAGCAGCATCCGTCCTGTCTGTGGTATGACGCTGTGATTTTTTATGATGGCATTGGGTAGATTTTTTTTTGCCTTGTCTCAAATGAACCGCGAGCTTCCACTACCAGCTGTTTGAGAGTTTCTCCATCAATGAATTCATCCTCATCAGATGTCTCCTCAGACATGCTCCCCCTTTCTCCATCTCTCTTAGAAGTAATGTAATTAATACTGTGGATAACAACCTTTCCTGAGGACTTCTTCCCATGCTTTTTCCTCCATGGCTGCTCTGCCCAAGACTTATTTTCATCTGATTCAGTTTCTGAGCCGGAATTACTAGGCTCAGTAGAATCATTTTGGTTTAATGTTTCTTGGCTTTCTGATTTCTTCTTGTTCCTAGATGAAGATTTATGCCTTTTATGACCATCGCCTTCCCACTCACGGTTAAGGCTAGAATCACCCACATTTAGAGGCCATGGCATACTCGCCGGAAAATATGGTGGGGTAAACTGCATGCCGGGAAAAAGGTAGCCTTGATAAGGAGGCACCTGTGGAAACACAGGACCTTGGAAGTTGTGCATGTACTGAGGAAGATGATTTGGACATGGCATTGGCACTTGAGCTTTCCCATCTGCTGAATGCGTCTGAATTGATGTTGACAAACTAGTGAATATGGTCATCACCGACCTCAATTGCCAGATTGCACGAATTGCTTTGGATCATAATAACTGGGAAGCCAGAGATTGACCGAAGCTATAAAACGAGCAACAGTAGCCTTCCAACAGAAAAATAAGTAAATATCACAGAAAGATGCACAACAAACAAGGAAAGCACCAGTTTTGCATCTTTGTGCTCTGGTTATGGTGGTTTTGGGTTCTGTTTTGTAATGAAATGATCCCATACTTATTTTTTGGGGTTGGGGACTCGCCTTGAACAGTGCAATCCGTCCAGTCCGACTCATCAAAGTAAACTTTATTCTTGTGTTGGCATTATTTGGGCCGAGGAAGAGCCTGTCCGAACCCGGGCCAGGAAAGAAAATTCACCAGAATTAGACTGATGAGTTGAATTGCGACATTGTTAATGGAAAACGCCGTTTCCTGAACGATAATGATAATGCATAATTCATATTAACCGTGATGGTCATCTGTTTTTGGATTGCTTCAACATGATACTTATCTGTTTCTTGCGAATGTAGTGAACTTGAGGCAATGATAATGCATAATTTATATTAATCCTGTGATGTGATAAATATACATCTGCAAACCCTTTTTTTTTTTTTTTTCATTTATATGCATATTTTTATGCATCTATACCCTAATCCTTCCTCCCCTACTTTCTATTCTCATTATTTGTTTAAAATTCTTTCAATCTTTTTTATAGCATTTTCACTAAGTAACTTAAATTGGAAAATTACTTGTTAATTAAAAAGATCTTATTGTTTAGCTTAGGATTCATCTAAAATTTAACTGAAAAATAAAATACAATATTTGTTTTTTTCTAAGTTAGTTAGGCCTAGTGCCAATATTTGTCAAGTTATTATTAGTTAATTGGACAGTTGGTTATCAGTCTCGTCGATAATTACATGTTGACTTTGTCTGCATATTAAAACATGTAAAAATATACTTTAGCAATAATAATAATAATAATAACCTTTAAGCACGTATAGGTATTAGTAAACGGTTATGCCCATAGAAAAATGGTAAAAAGAGAAATTAGAAATGATATGATACTATAATTACGTTCTAATTTTTAAAATTTTTTTTATCATAATTCATGCAATATATAATAGAAATGGTATGATATGTAATAAGTATAACGATATATGTAACAAATTTATTAAAATGTTAATTTTATATTAATTGTACATTATATTATATTTATTATACGTTATACGATTGTTATTATATATTAAGTATTTTTAGGTGAAAATTTTGAACTTTTAAAAACAAATAATATTTTTATAAAAAAAAAAAATGGAGCCACTGTCTAATTTTAGTTTTGATGATTTCTTCTAACCATGTATGAAAGTCTGGAATTGGCTAAGCTGTCATTATGAATTTGTCCTCGGATATAAATTATAATATACTTTGGTCAGCAAATCAAGAGCATATTTAAATTTTCGAAGCTAGAGACGTTAAATTCAGATCTTATTAAGAAAGAACTGTTTTTTCTTTTTAATTTATTTTTAATAATATCATAGACAACTCTCATAAATATTTTAATAGAATAGAAAAGAAAATAAATTATTGTGAACCCCTAAAGAATATATTTTTTTTATTTGGTCGTTTTCAGCTAGCTAGAACGTTCGAATGGAAAGTTTTTATGTGGGCTTCAATCAGCCAATTGAGTCATGAACTCAATTCATCAGTGCCATGCCACACGTCCGTTAAAAATATTGATACAACAGAAAATTTCACGAGATCCAACTAAAAGCACATCTATACAAATTTTCTTTTTAGATTTATGATTGAATCAGTTTCCTCAATTTAGTGGGTGATGTAATTCTAACTAGTGGATGAAAATTGTAATTGGGTCGTGTAATCATACTTCATACATGGGGTGCTCTGTTTTTTTTTTTTTGTAAATTGAGAGAGAGAGACAGAGAGAGAAAAAAAAAAACTCACCAGCCATTCAATTAATTGAAATTGTCATTAAGTACATCATCTGTCTGTAGGTCTTCATTCATCAATTTATTTATTTATTTTTTGTTTTTAACAACCACATCACTTCCAGAAAGGAAAAAGAAGCTAAAAGAATCAGTTACACTTCCTGGGAGTGTTCCTGGATTTCCTTCTGGTTCATGAACAGAAAGAAACCCAAAAAAAAAAAAAAAAACTAATAAAAAGAAAATCTTTAGCTCTATCGAACATGTTGCAACACTTTTTGCTTTTCAGTTGCAACGTTTTGTCATGGTAAGAAAATTGAAGAACCAAAGGATAACTTTTCTCTTCACACAGCTAACATCATTTTTTTTTATTTTTCTTCCCCCCCCCCCACCTCAATTTCAGTCAAAGAGCTTCGGGTACTTTCATAGAAGTACAAGGTTCAAATATATAAAAACAAAAAAAAAAAAAACAAAAAACAAAAAACAAAAACAAAAGAAAAAAGAAAGAAAAACTCTCGCTAACCGCGTTTGAAATCCTAACACAAACGAACCTCACCTCAAATACAAAAAATAGAATAAAATAAAATAACTAAAGAAGAAGAAGAAGAAGAAGAAGAAAAAGCGAAACAAAACGCATTGAAAACGCAGGAAAATAGCAAATTCACCTCTGTGAGCCCTATCTCAGCTTCATGTCACCGTGATAATAATGTAATAAGACGAAACTAGCATTTTCTTGTGCAAAGCTTCTAGTTAAGAAAAGAACCGGAGTGGGGTAGATGAGTCGAGAAAACCAGAGGAGGTTCCCCTCTCATCACTGTGCACACAGCCCCACCCATCATTTCCACCATATCTACGGCATGCCTCACCATCCACGGCCTCACATACATTGCCCATAGACCCACCACTGCCATTAAAATTGCTGCTCCCAAGCTCATCATCATCTCTCTCTCTCTCTCTCTCACTTCACTTCCTTTAGCACCAGAAGTATTTCTCACTTTTTCTTTCAAACTTGTTGATTACAAATTTTATGTACTTGCTGGGTTGGTCATACTAGTTATGAGCACTGCGGGAATCGATTGTTAATTAATTTTATTTTTGATAAGTACCATTTGTTAAATAGTCAAGTTCGAGCTACTTGGCATGTGTGTCTGGATCTATCAACCACCATTCTCGTCCGGTGTCATGTCTCAACTAACAGTCTCGCATGGATTTCACGCATCTCAATTTGCATTTTTATTATTATAGTCAAACCCCATCACAAGTGAAGATTGCATTCTTGCGCCGCCTTGTTCATTTCCTTAAGAAAATTAGCAACCTTAAACATGCTCCCATTTAAGCAAATATAGAACTTTTGTAAATGTTGAGGTAAGAAAATTTTAGAGAAATTCGCTATTTTTCATTGGAATTAATAAGTAAGCAATAGATTTTATGAGACGGAAGAATTTTTCTTTATGTTTGCAGCCACAATATATACCTAACAACAGTACATAATTCCTATGAACATTATGGAATATATATATATATATGAATGATTGTACATTTGCAAGCTTCCTCAAATTGGTTTATCAATTGTTAACCGGGGGAAGACACACAATTTAGGAATGTTGAAGCAGGGGATTCCCCTCGGGGGCCTTCTTACACAAAATTTTGGTGTGCAAAACAAGAAATAGGGAAATTAGCCAGGAAATTTTTCGTCACCAAAAGCCTCGGCGCTACAAATTTCGATGCAAAAGTTGTTGGTCGTATAAAACTTGGATCTTTTGATGACAAAATAGTTTAGTTTGCCACTAAAGAACATTATTTGCAATGCCTTTGCAAATTTTGGCGATGACTTTCGTCGTTGAAAATTTTTTGCTTTCCATCAATAAAAAGTAGATGGCAAAATTTGGACCTAAAAGCTGTACCTGTAATTTTTGTTATTGACGGTTTGATTGAAATGGGTACTGTCAGTTCCTAATTATTGGCAGGAACCGGCTGTCCCATGAAGTGTACAAGAAGAAGAAAAAAATGACAATGGTCAAATGACTATTTCAATTCCATGAAAAGGCCAAAAAAAAAAGAGAGAGTAGGACTGTAGTTTTTCTTTCCCCCCCCCTTTTTTTTTTAATTCCAACTTCATAAACGGTTTGAGGAAGCAATGAACATTTGTACAAGTTTACAACGGAAGGAATAATAACTAAAATTAGTAATCTCGAAAGCAATTAACCTAATTAGCCAAATGTACATAGGTTCTTTAATTAAAATAATATATATGTGTGTGTGTGTGAGTTTTGATTCTGCTAAACTCAAGATGATACATGAACAGATTAATTAAGTAAATTTTTTTTTATTGATTAATTAAGTAAAAAAAAATATTTTGAGCGAGAAATATCTAAAGAATTTTTTTTTTAAGTGAGAAATACTCTAAGTTGGCCCTATTCATTTATGCCATCAGCTTTGGATGCAATGAACCCATTTATTAACTGTAGCGATGATGTACTCCATTGGATCCTTTCGAATATCCCATGCTCACAAATCCAAATTATTGCTGGACTCAGAAACAGTAATTTTTTTTATAAAAATTATATTATATATTTATTATATTATATTATATTAATATTTTATATTTTATATACCTATTTAAGTTTATTGATTACAAGTCCATTTATTCGGACCTTTTATTTTATTTTTAGATGTGAGAAGAAATATACAGGTTTTAAGCTCCACATTGTGATAAGCATAACTTTAGCTCTTGGGGTCGGACACCTAATTAATCAATGACTACCAAATTATTTGTATCCAAATTTTCACTTCAATGGAATAGCAGCATATAGTTTCAACTCAACTGGACAATTGGTATATAGTTTGGTGAGGGATAAATCGCGGTAAGGCCTAACTCTTTGAGAAAAATTTCAATTGAAATTTAATTTTTTTAAAAAAAATTATTCAAAGATTACATTTTTTATTTTTATTTCAATTAAAGATTTTTTCGTATGAAAAATAAAAGGTTCGACTATTAAATGCATATGTTGACTTAATAGTAACACATACAGCAAGAAAAGCGTACAAACCTCTAATTAACTAAATCCAAAACCTAATGCCATCACCCAAAACACCAAAAATCGATTTCTTTTCATCTTTCTATTTTTACCTAAGGACGATTGATATGATGACTATTACTCTGTTTCTATACAGAAATCACTCATCCTCCTCGTAATCAGTTCTAGAAAGTTGATTGGGATGTTCTTTCCTAACAAGAAATCGGTCGTTAGGGGTTTAACCATTGGGCATCGACTTTGTAGAGAACATGCAAGTTGGTTTAACTCCATTTCATCAACTTTTGAGGGTAAAGGGCAAAAATAAGCAATTTCTATTTAGAGAGGGAGCATTGTCACATCAATTGTCGCTGGATAAGAGTACACAGATTGAATGAAGCTGGTGAGGATAAATCGTTTTTTGGTATTTGGGTGAGAAAATTAAGATTTGGATTACTTAATTTAGATGTACTGTTTTTTTTTTTTTTAAAAAAAAAACAATATACCCTTAAGTCAACATACACATCTCATAATCAAATTTTTTTCCGTCTGAAAATGTTCTTAATTGAAATGAAAATAAAAAACGTAGTTTTCAGATAAAAACTGAAAAAAAAAAAAATCGGACTTTAATTAAAAAAAATTTACAAAAATTTAGGCCTTTAAAGAGCTTATCCTTAGCTTGGTGATGTATATAAGCTCATGCCTAATTTTTGAGTGTGTTTTTACCCTTAGAGAATTGGGGATAGAGATTTTTTTTTAAGTCAGGGAGTTTCCAAAACAAATTAAATTTTCATAGTTGAACATATAAAACTTAAAAGCTATATCGTACAATATCTTTTGAATATGAAGTACATTTTAGTATCTGCCTCTTTGAATCACAGTTTTAAAACCCAAACCGAATCTCACTCAGTTTAGGGTTTGATTTGGTGGGTCATTGGTCCAATAATTGATCAAAAAATTAAACATGTAGATCAATTCTTACTTTAAAAAATTGTTAATGTTTTTCATATTATCTAATAATAAATAAAGTGTTATTAAAATTAAATTTGAGCATATATTTACAAGTATTCTTAAATAATATAATTATATACAATTTTGCTTTAAAAAAAACAAAAAATAAAATTTTTTAGTAAGAAACTCCTATTCATCAGTCCAACCATCTAAGTCAACTGAATCAAAGAATTTTTTTTTTTATCCATTTCTTTATTTGTTTAGACGAAAAAATTAGATTGACTAAATTTTAGATTATCAATTTATTAGTCTGACAATTGGATGGATATGATTTGTAAAATTATACCATAAATATCCTCACAAATAGTTTGAATCAACTGAATTAAGTAATTTTTTTAGGTTATATACTTATTTAGTTAAATAAAAGATTAAATTTATTTAAATTTTAAATTACTAATTTATTGATCTAAACGATCGAATAAGTCAAATTTTTAAGGCTATGTTTCTTCGGGTTAGCAGCTTGGACAAGATGGGCCTCCGTACTGTACTCGATTCAGTTGAAAATGCATTTTTAAGTTATGCGTCAGGGGACCAGCTTTTGCAAACGTCTTCCACAGAGCGAGCAAAAGTGCAAACTTTACATGGTGGTCCATTGCCGCTGTTGGGCTGAGAAGGTGGCGGAGAATCACATCACATGAGGCCCCATGTCCCCATTTATAGGTCCAACACTCAATTGTCCCAGTCCACTTGAGTTCCCGAAGGGAAAGAAATCGTCATGTCACGGGATGCTCAAGATGGGGTTCTTAAATTCTTTGTCAAAAAACCTAGACTACGAGAAGGAAATACAATAGGATAAAGATTATCCTATAATATCCTATCGTTACCCCCCATTCCTTACACATCTGATGTCTTCATAAATAGGAGCCTCTGTTACATATATATGCATCGGAATGTCTGGATTGACTACTCATCAGACACTGATCACTTCTGAGGTCAAGCCAGTTGTAGCTCAAAAGGTTCGAAGTGGTGAACTTACTTTTCTCGAGTCTTGCAAACAACGAGCCTAATCACCAAAAAAAAAAAAACAAAAAACAAAAAACAAAAATAGAAATGTATGAACTTAGGGTTTTTTTCTTAAATTCTATTAGATTTTTGTTTTTTGGTCATTTACGTCAACTTGTTATTTGGTGTCTAATTTATCAGTCTTTAATATACATGAGATAACATCCATTAAATTACAGGCGTGAAACTAAAAACTATGTGATGTACCATTTGAACAAGAGAAATTGTCCCCATATATTACACGGGACATTTCTAGAAATAATTAAAAACAACTCAAAAAAAAGAAAAAAAGAATTTTGTCTGCAAAAATTATTTATTGGGTGCCCATATGGCACCCCACGTGGCATCTAAGCAGACTACAAAACCGGACTAACAGTTTTCGTCACAATTACATTTACAAGATGACAAATATGGCAAAGTTTATGACATAACAGAAAAAAAAAAAAAGAGATCATGATAAATTTGCAAAAAATTATAAGTTCATGATTCTTATTTGGGTGTTATTGACCCTCAAAATATATGTAATTTTTATTGAGAAATTGTAAGCCAATGCATCAAAAATTTTCTTTTGTTTTGTTTTTTGGTTCATATAAAGCAAGTTAAGGTAGAATACGGCATTGCCATTGCTGAGGCTTTTCTTTACTAAAGTTTTTCCTGTGATTTCCATAAAATGCTGGAAGAGCAAGGAAGCAAAAGTAATTTCCTTCTCTGGAAGAAACCACTAAAATATTTTTGGCAGCATATAAACTTTTGAGGTGTCCTTCGCTCTTGCATTTAGATACTTGTCAGTAGACGAGTACTCGGAAGTGCTTACATATAAAATGGAAAAATCGAGTCTATATTAAGGTCGAATTTTGTTAACAAAAACTCAATGGGCAAACCGATTTAGGCAACATTTCGGTTTGGGCCGTTTCTTTTGGAAATTGGACAGTCGGCCTTTATATGAACCACCCGCAACAAACTCTCGATGACGACGTGAGTGCAACAGGAAAAGGGATTCCCAATTCCATTAGTTAAAAAGTGGATTTTCATTAAACGAAAGGATGAAAGGAAAAGTAAAAGTGGGCTTTCATTTAATAGCAAGAGGAGTAAACAATCAATCGGGTTATTTATGAGCTTACGTTACTGTTGCGAGTCAATGAAGTTCTTTTCTCCGTTCAAACTTAAAAGAGTAGTCAAACGTCCCTTTAATGCACATTCCATATATGTCATCAGCCTTCGAATTTCATAAATTAGCTAAATTCGGTTCAAAACCCAAAATGAAACAAAATTTATCGTCTTTAGTAAGAAAAGGGTGACACATGTTAGAAATTTGGTTAGGGAGCGTAGTCTCAATTCAATACGTTATATCAAGTAAACATAATCAAGTGAAATGCTATTGACACACTCCATTCATGCGAAAAGTTATTTTAGATACTTGAGGTAATGGTTTTAACATGTATGGTACCAAAACGTTCTTGTAAATAACAATTCCCCTTAATCATATATCTCTAATTTGTTATTGGAAGACGCTAAGGACATTAATTACGCTACCAAACACACTTTAGATATTAAATTTTTTTATTTGGTTGAATTTAATTGCATTTATATTAGGTATATATATATATATATATCTTTACAATAATTTTACCTTCTCATAAGCTTTAAATGTGTAATGAATGTTGTCGTTAGCTAAGGTCATCTATGTATGTATTCATGCTTTGAGAAGTAGATTGAACAAGTTAAATTTATAATCATAAGGAAGAACTATGTATGTATTCATGCTTTTTCTCTAATTTGGTCTCTTCATAAACCCGATGTATTCAATAGTTAAATTTATAATTATAAGGAAGAATTATTGCGAGGGTAAATTTACCCAAGTCAGTGGCTCCCATTCCATAAAGTTGCCTTCATTTTATGTCAATGGTTCAAGTCCTAAGATTGTAAATTAACGGTAAAGCTTTTTAAAAATGAACCTCTGGAGAGTCCTCTTTGTGCAAATTCCTTGTTGTTATCGTTTAATAAATACTCACACAACCAAATAAATAATTTATTATCTAGTTATGTCATCAAAATCTCTAGACATGAATAATTACCGAGGTTGAATCAATCATTTAATAATCCATACTAAATGTTTTCTCTTTACCGAGGCAACACTATGTAATAAAAAAAAAAAATCTAGATATCCATCGTATAAGTTTTAATTTCAAAGCCTAATAAAGGAGGTGTGAAAATTATACGAAGTAGCATACAGCTAACGACCACCAAGTGAACTCTTGTAACAGACTACAAAACATCTTGAAATATCATGCAACGTTGAAAATGTTAATGGGTGTCTAAGACGCTCTTTAAAAAATGCTGAATGTATTATTTTAAGTGTTTTTGGGTTTAAAAAAACATTGAATGCATCCCATATTTGTAATTACAACACATTCCACATCTCAATTATAGATTCCCATGATCATATGGATGAGCTGTAGAGCGAGAGAGAGGTGGATTCTGATTTGAATACGTCTGAAATCCTTGGAGCAACTATGATATATGTGGCTTATCAACATTAACAGGAACAAGAGAGAGAGAGAGAGAGAGAGAGAGAGAGGCCGTGAAGGTGGAAAGAAACAAACGAGACAGTTCTTTGAAACCAACCCCAAATGGACCTTCAAGAAGTTGACGAGCCGTGAGTGGTTCAACTCTCACTCAATCGAACCATTTGATATCTTCCCATCAACTGATCTCATTATCAAAAGATACACACACACACACACGCACGCACACGGTCTTGCGTTTAAAAGTTACTCAATTTCTTCATCTCTCTATTTACTTGCATGAACCCTCCCCCAATGTCTCTTCTGTCTTTTTGTGCTACCCAAGGCCATCTTTTTGTCACTTGCACAACAATTTACATACCTGTACGCACGCAGCCCACCCCCATACACGGCATGCACCTACATAGACATTAACAAACACACTAGTCTTTACAAAGAAATATCTCAGTTATTAAGATATTCGGCGAGGGGGAGAAACAAAGAGAAACAAGAGAAAGAGAGAAGAAAAAGATTGTTCTTCAGCCTCTGAATCTTTGACATTTTGAAAGAAAATTAATCGATATCAAATCATCAATATTTCATATATATATATATATATATATAGAGAGAGAGAGAGAGAGAGAGAGAGGCGGGGGGATTGGTGGAACGGCATGGATATGGAAAGAGAAATGGTAGACGTAGACGAGAGAAGGGCAAATGATAATGGACCAGAAGCTGTTACCCTCTTCAAGAAATCAAATCGGCCGATTACTTTGAAGGTATAAAGGTTGCATCTTTATCAAGAATATTTATCTCTTTATTCAATCCTCTCATTTTGTGGCATTTTCAATCTTTTCTTGATCTATTCTTTTGTGGGTGTGGATTGAACTGTCCAGTTTCAGGATGTAAAGTACAAGGTAAAGCTCACGAGGGGGCCTTGGTTATTGCAAAAGGCCAGCAGAATAGAAGAAAATGAGATCTTGAAGGGAATTCGAGGGGTCGTGCTCCCTGGAGAGATGTTAGCCATGCTGGGGCCATCAGGCAGTGGCAAAACAACGCTGTTAACTGCATTAGGAGGTAAGCTTGGTGGGCAATTAAGCGGCAGAATAACCTACAATGGCAAACCATTTTCCAATGCAATCAAGCGAAATACAGGTTTCGTTACTCAAGATGATGCTCTCTATCCCCATTTGACGGTGACAGAGACATTGGTGTTCACCGCCCTGCTTAGATTACCTAATTCATTCAGCGAAGAAGAGAAAATCATACAGGCAGAGGCTATGATAAGTCAACTTGGTTTGACAAGGTGCAAAAACAGCATAATTGGAGGGCCTCTTTTGAGAGGGGTTTCTGGGGGTGAGAGAAAAAGGGTTAGCATAGGGCAAGAAATGCTTATAAACCCTAGCTTGCTGTTCCTGGATGAGCCAACATCTGGGCTGGACTCAACAACAGCTCAGAGGATCGTGTCCACACTTTGGGAGCTTGGAAAAGGTGGAAGAACAATTGTGATGACCATACACCAGCCTTCAAGTAGGCTATTTTACATGTTTGATAAGGTGCTACTGTTATCAGAAGGTAATCCATTATATTTTGGAGAGGGGGCTAGAGCTATGGATTACTTTTCGAGTGTACGATATGCACCATCAGTCGCCATGAACCCAGCTGATTTCCTTTTGGATCTTGCAAATGGTAAGTACTTTTTCTCTTTTTAAGTCTTTATTGCTTTAAATATGAATTTTCAGGACTTTTTGACGTTTGGCTCTTAGCTAATCTATAATTACCTTCCAAAATTCCTTTGTTTGTTCTTCTAATACTTACCAATACGGCATTTCAATGGTAGTATGCCAAACATTCCATAAACTGATAGACATTTGGAGATGTTTACAAAAACATTTACTCTCTGATTATTGACAATGATTGCATTGAGATTTAAGCTGGATTGGATTCTTATAATCTTTAAAGTTTTTCTATGAAATTTGCAGTACATAGGCTTAATTCCCCCAAGAAAAAAAAAACCAAAAAAAAAAAAAAAGCGGAATCTATTAAACTTTCTGTGAAGTGGGCCATCTCAGGAAAAATGTTTTCAATCGGTTGACTCTTGTCTATTGAATATTGGCTTGGGACTTGGAAACGTAGTCAATTGGAAGCCTGCTTCTAGAAAAACGTGACCACCATGCAGGGTATGATATTTGCAAAAGTTTTCAGGTGGAAGGACAATACTACTAGAATAGGCTTAAAAAAAATCATGATAAATGCAATTTTAGGTCTTCTGTCATTGTTTCTTGCATTTTCCCCCTTTTTGCAGGTCCCACAAACGATGTGGTTTCACTCTTAAATTTGTGGCATTTTTTTAAGCAGTTTTGTTTCATTAATAGCTACCACATTTCTGACTCTAGGACATTATTTTAATGCCGCTCATTCAAGTTAACATTTGTTTATTCAAGTTTGTAAGATAAATTAAGAAAGTATAGCGTAATCTGTCACAAAGTGCTTATCATAATAATCTTGGTCCTTTGATTTGTATCATGACATAACTTAGATTATCAGAAATGATTTGCCAGACACTTCTAAAAGACACATTAGTGGACTTGAAGCCACCAGATTTCAGACACTCTTATGTGTTACCATCTTTGTATATATATTAAAATGATTGGCAACAGAATGTCTTATCTTATGTTTTGCATTCTGTGGATTTGAATGTAATCCTTGCAGGTGTGTCCCCAAATGGCGAAGACCAAGCTGAAATTAAGCAGATTCTGGTCTCTGCATATAAAAGCAATCTCGCAGATAAACTGCAGGCAGACATTGACAGAATCGAAGATAATTGTAGAGAAGGATTGGGCGACAAGAAGTTTGGACAGTGGCCCACAACTTGGTGGCAACAGTTCACAGTGTTGCTAACTAGAGGGTTTAAAGAAAGGAGGCATGAATTTTTCTCTACCCTCAAGATTGCTCAGGTCTTGGTGGTATCATTCCTTGCAGGACTATTGTGGTGGCAGAGTGACCCCACTAACTTACAAGATCAGGTAACAACAATTGAATTTCAGTTTTCCTATCAAATTATAGTGTAAACTGTTTGCAGTTTCATTCTGTTTGACTCTACATTGGCAGATAGAGTTTATTAGAACTTATGTTTCCACGAATGTTCTTGTTCATATGTTAATAATATGCAGATTGGTCTGCTCTTCTTTGCTTCTGGATTCTGGGGCTTCTTCCCGCTCTTCCAAGCTATTTTCATCTTCCCACAAGAGCGCTTGATGCTTGCGAAGGAGCGATCTTCTGGAATGTATCGGCTTTCTTCCTACTTCATGTCAATGATTGTCAGTGACATGCCAATGGAGCTTGCTCTGCCAACAGTTTTTGTCACCATAATCTACTGGATGGCAGGGCTTAAACACTCGGCCGCGAACTTTCTGCAGACGTTGTTTGTTTTCCTATACAGTGTACTGGTATCGGAAGGCCTGGGGCTTGCTATAGGTGCTTTGATCATGGACCTGACGAAAGCAACCATAATGGGATCAGTGATTATGCTTACATTTGTACTTGCTGGTGGGTTCTATGTTCAACATGTGCCTGACTTCATTTCTTGGATCAAGTACTTTTCAATAAGCCAATACACATACAAGCTCTTGCTGGGGTCTCAGTACAAGCCTGATGAAACCTATCCGTGTGGCGGTGGCAATCTGTGTTTGGTTGCCGATTATCCTCAAATAAAGATGGTGGGGCTTGATGGGCAGCCTGTTGCTGCAATTGCATTAGGCATAATGATTGTGGGTTACCGTCTCATTGCTTATCTGGGTCTCATGAGGATTGGGATCGCTAAGTAAACAGCCAAAATTTCCCTTCTGTTTCAAGTCCCAACTGTTGGGACAGCCCTTGAATATTTGTTGAAGTAGCGTGAGCTGTAATATCAAGAGAGATGGTTCGCAAAAGTGAAATGAAATGAAACTCCTTTTTGCTAAGCCACATCTCCACGCTATTGAAGTTTCAAATTAGTAGTTAGGAAATATTTGGGTAAAAGTGACGTTACTTGAAATTTTTTTTTTTTAGCAATTAGATAAAATTAAATGTTTATAATTATATACAAATTTGAGTGCCTTAATAACTAATAAGTATAAATTTTTAATATGCAGTTAGTTAGTTATGCGATATTTATTATAGTATTACAATTAATTAAACTCTAAAATTTACAAATTGCCTGGCTGCTTTTATATTCCAGTAATTCTGTATAATTAAAGTCCTAGTACCTCGGATATTCTACTGGTTGGAATATTCTTTATCAAAGCCTCTTAATTTAGTGCTAGAGTCTTAGTGACTCTCTTTTTATTTTCTAGGTCTTTCAGCTTCCTTGTAATGGGAAAAGAAAATTGAGATGGACAAAACATGATGGACTAACGTTGCTTTGAAGTAGCCATGTGGAATATATATATATTATATATATATATATATATATATAAACAGAAGGGGAATGCGAATTTGAAACCGTATTACGTTTCGTTGAGGGGTAGGTTCCTGGCTGCACCCAAGCAAAGTTCACTGAAGTCAGCCAAGCTTGTCAATCGAACAATTCCATGGGGTCTGGGGCTCCGCTAGATGGCCTGAGCTGTTGAGTCAAAACTCTCTACATTAATCATTCATAATCAAATACTGACTAATTACAACTATATAAATAAATTTGTTTGATGAATTATTTCTTATTTGGTCATGTTGTTTTTTTTAAAAAAATTACACTTATAAAATTTAAAAATAAACGAAATTTAGTTCTTAATCCTACGAGTAATATCTTAAAAATACTATTTTAAAATCTTTTTATTCACTTATTAATTCATATTATTACTATTTGAGAATTACTCTTTACAGTTAAGAGAGGATGACTTGACGTGATCTGCTGTCTCCATCAAATTGCCACCTCTCTAATCGAGAGGAGTTTCACTTTGTTAATTGTTTAAAGCCTCTACCACCTTGCAAAAAGAAACCAACTATCCTTCCATTATCACTCTGTAAAACATCTCCTATACCCTTCGCCCCCCGGCCAGCTTAGTATAACTGCATTTTGTATTGAATTTGAATTTAAATGTGTTTTCTAGTGGCTTTAGCCATACGAAGTTTGCAGGACGGGCAAGACTCTTCTCTGTTAAGCGGATATTGCTAAAGTTAAACAAAAAAAAATCTTAACCATAAAGTTACAATGAGCTATTTTACTCTTCACTACCATCACATTTGGATATAAATTAAATTGTAATTCTTGTCAATTACAACGTGAGAAAGTTGAATTACACTAAGATACATTTAAAAAAAAAAAAAAATCCCTCTCCGTGTGCATTCCAATTCAATACGGGCCTTCCTATGCTCGCCCAATAATACATACAATCAATTGAGAGGAAGATGGCAAAACAGAAGTGAGGGCAGGAGGTTGGATCATTAGGGAACACTATACATTTTAAAAGAAACAAAAACAAAGAACAAAATAAAATATCTCTCTGCATTCCGGTATGAAATTGGAGAAACTAGAAAGAGTTAAAAATCGAAAGATTTGTTTGATTAAGAATCACGATACGGTGCCCTGTGTGCACAACTGCAAATGTATGTAAGAGTATCCTTTAGAGGCCGCAAAATGGGCGAATCGGTTGGATTCAAATCCGGTTTTTTGGAATTTCATATCGTTCGGGTTTTAAGTAACAAGTTTTAAATATATTAAAGTTCGGGTCTTTTTGGTATTGGGATTTTGAACCATTTGAGTTTCTCTTTCTTTGGATTTTAATTTATGAGTCATTGACTTAAATGGAGTAAAATTTTGCACAAATTAAATCTAATTATTCTAGGCATAGCAGTTATTAATACTTTTAATTTCTCTGTGTAAAAATATTATTATGATTATGAATTGTTTTTGTCTATGCATTGGGAGCTAGGCTGTAATTGGAGGGGACACAACAATTTTCTTCAGACTAATAAAAATGTAAAGGGATGATTAAAAATGAAAAAGAGGGGAAGCCATGACTCGACTCCTCCACCGCCTATGCCGACTTACCAAGGTTGCCTAATCCTAATAAAAAAAAAAATCCATCAAAGAACTTGGATCTTATTATGTCAGCCCAACAATGCATCAACAATTTGTCTCTGCCCCTCGTTTAATTTCCAAGTAAACTTTGCATTTCAGGTGGGGTCTCTCCCGTCGAACATAGCTATTAGACATGTAAACATACAAGTAGAATAGCAAATACTTGTGGGAACTGTTGATGTTGCTGTATCGTCAGTCCAACATTTTTCTCATTGCCATTAGAATGTGACAAGCTTTATACCCCAGTTGTCTAGCTCAAAGCAAAGAAATTAATTTGAAGCCAATTCAAATATGAGGCTCGCAGTTTCTTTATTTTCGATAAACATTGGCCAACATAAAATACCATAAGATTGAATTGGATCAATCCCTGGTGACCAAGAATGGGTCCAACTTGATAACAATGATGTTCCTTCCCTGTCTTCGCGCCGCAAATTAGTGCGCTTATGTCTTGGTCAAGCTTGGCAATCGAAGAACGTTCAAAATTTCAATGACAAGAATTCAGCATTTTCGGAGCGGAAGTAAGTTTCCGAGGTTGCTTCCTTCGATCCTATTCTTATCCAATTATAAGATATTGCGTTGATTATTCCACAAGTTTTTTGGACCACAAATTAAATTAGCCCCTTATTCGTCAAGTAGGCAGAGAGATTTTTTTTTTTTTTTTTAAAAAAAACAAAGACTTTGAGGCTTAGGCCAAGTGAGTACGGGCGTGGACTCATGCATCTTGCTGCGTTGCCGAACCCGAAGTCTCTGTCAAACATGGAACTTTTTCCCTGAAAGCGTCAAATCCGGGGCAAAAATCAATTTTCATAAAATGATTTCATGATGCCTATCAATCTTTTTATGTAATAACATATTATGAACATAAATGCAATATAATATAATTCTTTTATATACATTTATAGTTATCAAAATTTGCTCAATCTTCAGAAATTTACCTGAATTTACTTAAAAAATTACTTAATTTAAACTTGAATTATTTAAAAATTTAAAATTAAATTGAATTCGATTGACAATGACTTATAATCTTTTTTTTTTCTAAAGATAAAAATAAAAGTAAAATAAAAAATTATAATATTTGAACTATACATTTTGTGGTAAAAAGACATAATTTTTACTAAAAATCTTATAAACTTTTATTTTTAAAAGCAAAACAAGTATATTACTTAATATTATTTTTTATATTTTCACTTATTATTTTATCCATATATAAACAAATATATACATAGCACACACATATAATACTTTATTTTTTATATAGCATACAAATATATATTACACTTACGTTACATACACTTTGGTTTATCACATATATTTAATTATTTTGTATTAAAATTATAATATTTATTTTACAAAATATTCTATTTTTATTTTTAATTTATAATATATATAGGATAAAATAAAAAATCAACAAAAGAGAAAAAATAATTTTTAAAAAATTGAAAGATCGATATGTAGCTGAATTTAAGCAATAGAATAAAAATTTTAATATAAAAATAATAAAAAAATGTGTTTGATATAAATTAATATTTAAATGATAAATAATAATATTTACCCATTTCTTATATATAATAAAATAAAAATTTTGTGAAAGAAATAATAAATTTCCAACCTCTGGGTCAACCGAAACTCAACGATCGATCCAAAAGGACCCGAAAATAAGAATTATTCAATATCATAGTAATATACTGGCATTATTACAATAAAATTATTACATATTAGAATTCTTGTACCACACAATCTGACCTTTTTTGTTTTTTGTTTTTTTTTATGAGTTTTTCATGTCTAGGGATCATAAGAAACAACCAGTGATAAAACGTTCTAGCACCGAAACTGAATAACATGTGCAGTAGTCGACATAACAACTTAACTCATTTAGTTTTGATGGTTTGCTCGACAACGTGGGTGTTCGACTTTTAAATTTACTCTCTACACACTGTGACAATGAGAGCACTATTCAAATTGCTTATAAATGACGTTTCCTATCAGTATACCAAACGCCTAGAGATTTAATGGTTAATTTATTTGAGAACATATTAATAATTTATTTAATTAGCAGCTCAATTTGTCTATATTTCATGAATTTTTCATATTGATCACGAGAACAAGGATACTGGGGTTCAAACTTGAACTCTCCTGATATCGTATAAATTTGAAGGTTCAATTCTAATGTCAAAATAATAATAAAAAAAAATTAATTTTTCGATTGCATGACCAGATTATACAATTGTAAGATCTAATAATTAAGTTCATAGCAGTTATGGTAAAAAAAAAAAAAGATAGATATTATTTTTTTTTGTTTGTGGGGGCGGGGCCCCCCCGCAAAGTAAGACACGTGTTATTAGTACTCCAGCTCGAGAGTTACCAAATTCAGACCACACGGCAAAACCTAGTAGAAGTGAACGTTTGATTCGCAGGTTTTGAAAGATACACGTGTTACTTGTAAGGAAAGAGCCCCGAAAGCAGCTGTCTTGAAAGCTCTCAGTTTCATGGCACCTTAGCTGCACACTTTTTTTTTTTTTTCCCACTTTTTCTTTCTTTTTCAAAAAATTCAAAATTATTATTCTTTATATATATATGTATAAAAAGATCAGGAACTTTTAGCTGCAAAGGACGACACGGGCGGCAGGCTGCAATTTTGTTTGCACGTGTCATATTTCCGGGCCTGACATTTAAAATACATTGAATTCGTTTCGCTTGTCAAAAAAAAAAAAAAAGGGCAAAACGCATTCACCACGTTTCA
>CM038600.1:1058901-1136172 GCA_021533255.1 Ceriops tagal | reverse complement strand
CTCTCTCTCTCTCTCTCTATATATATATATATATATATATATATCTCCCTTTTTTAAACAAATAAAACTATACTTTTATTAAATATATTAGTCATTGTGTTTATAGACTAAAATCAAGAGTTATTTTGTAAATCTCTTTGTTAAATATTTTTCACAAAAGAAAAATATTTTACTAAGATATTATTAAATTTGAATAATTTTTTTATATTTAATTTTAATAGTAATGGATTTAAAATTCAACGCTAATCCTCTGGTTGTTGTTCGGCTTTCGGTCACTTCCTCATTTCATTAGGCCAAGTTCAAGGCAGCCTAATTTCAGAGGACGACACCGACACGTGTCAGCACGTGAAGAATGCAATCAAAACAGTTTTTCCCATTTGCTAAGGCTTTTTTTTTTTTGTTTTTTTGTGGGGGCCATGTGGCATGTATTCGTGCAAAATCGTGGCAGTCGTTTTTTAAGGTTTCCAGAGTCCAACAAATCTTTATTAACACGTGTCCGCTTGGTCTATATCTTTCGTGACGGTTCATGCACCGAACAGAGCTTGGAGGTGTGCAAACTCAGAACTCCCGTCGAATAAAGGTGGGCCGCAAGATTGAAGCACGTGGCCTTCTTTTAACGGTGATGCCTAGGCGGGTTCCATTCGGTCAATCGTGAGAAAAGGACGACCGTACTTATCCAATGTCTACTGTGCCCTATATATAAATCCAATTCATGTCATCGACCCAGAAAAAAAAAAAAAAAGGGGAGAGAAGCTTAGAGAATTCCAGCTCCATCCCTCCTTCTCTCTCTCTCTCTCTCTCTCGCATTACATCTTGAAAAGAAAAATTAAAAAAGTCCTCTTTTTCTCTCTCTCGATAGCTGGAGCAAAGATTTGACCCGGAAAATGGGAGTGCAAGAAACCGACCCACTGGCCGAATTGAGCTTGCCACCGGGTTTTCGGTTCTACCCGACGGACGAGGAGCTGCTGGTGCAATATCTGTGTCGAAAAGTTGCTGGTCAAGCGTTTCCTTTACAAATCATTGGTGAAATTGATCTGTACAAGTTTGATCCATGGGTCTTACCGAGTAATTTTTCTATCACCAACAAATTGCGAAACTTCGATTGATGGGTTTAATTAGTCAATATATATTTACTGGGTTTCATTTGTTTTCTCGCAGGTAAAGCAATATTTGGTGAAAAAGAATGGTACTTTTTCAGTCCTAGAGATCGAAAATACCCCAACGGGACCCGACCCAACCGGGTTGCCGGGTCGGGATATTGGAAGGCCACCGGTACGGACAAAATTATCTCTACGGAGGGGCGCAAAGTTGGAATCAAGAAAGCTCTGGTTTTTTACGTAGGCAAAGCTCCAAAAGGCACCAAAACTAATTGGATTATGCACGAGTATCGCCTCTTAGAACCCTCCCGCAAGCATGGAAGCTCCAAGGTAAATCATACATACATACATATATATAAAAACACTCCATTTCTTGGCAATTATGTTTATTTTTGTTATCTCTGTTAACAAGCTGGAACAATTATCAATCTTTCTCTGATCTTGAAACTTGTGTTTCCCGGATTTTGATCTGGAACAAGCATGGAAATTTTTTTTTTTTTTTGTTTCTCTTAACATGTTTGTATGATGATTTCAAATGGGGTTACTAATCATAGTTTTGTTCTGTATGTTTTGTTCTGTTGAGACAGTTGGATGATTGGGTGCTGTGTAGAATATACAAAAAGAGCTCGAGTGCCCAGAAGGTGGCCATGTCAACTGTTCCAAGCAAAGAGCACAGCAACAATGGATCAACTTCTTCCTCTTCCTCCCACCTTGAAGATGTTCTGGACTCGTTGCCCGCGATTGATGACCGTTTCTTCACGTTGCCTCGTGCCAACTCTCTCAAAACTATGTTGCCGGCCGAGAAAGCCAACCTCAACAATCTTGGTTCGGGCGGTTTTGACTGGGCCACCCTCTCCGGGTTCAACCCAGTGAGTGAACTCGTCCCCGGCGGGACATCTCAGGCTCAAACTCAGGGAATTATGGGTTACCCAAATAATAATAATAACGATGATGCTAATGACGTATATGTCCCGTCCATGCCTCCACTGTGCGACGCGGGTTCATCCGCCGAGCGGAGCAACCTGAGGGCGGAGGCACATAGTGGGACAAGAACTACGCGAGTCAATAATTCCGGCTTCTTTCAAAACTTGGGCGTGTTGACTCAGAACGGCTTCTCTAACTCGCCTGACCCGTATGGGTTCCGGAATTCGATCCAATGGGGCAATGGTTTTGGGTTCGGCCACTGAAGAATTGAAAATTCGGTTAGAAGTGCATTATTTGGAATTCTGTTATCGAAGAGAGGAAACATAGGGGTGCAATCTGTAGATATTTGGGATTCTTTGGGGCTAAACACTTGGATTCGAGAGGGGAAAATTGTGGGGCAACTTTTTTAGTGAAAGGAAAGCAAATTGCCCTTTTCTAATTTAGTCTTTTTTTTTTTTTTTGTCTTTTGTTAGATTCAATGAATGCATAACAATCTTTTGTACAATTTAATCTGAAAAGTTTGGCTAGGATTTTATTCACACCCACGGTTTGCTTGATTTGTGGGGAGGGGTTGCACCTTATATTAATTTGAGATCAATCATTGATACGTTGCTTTCAGTCTCTGTCTTGGGGCTGCTAGTTTTTATGCCTTTACCATTAAGAGTTATTGGCGTTACCATCACATGTATATTTATTTAGATGCATGCACAACCCTCCAGCGAATAAAGAAAAGACACAGAACCAAAAAACTTTTGGGACCCCCACATGGATGGAGCAGCAAAGGTTAACGTGGGGGGCTGTAGGTTCACTCACTTTTATTATTATTATTATTAATTTTTAAATGTGATGTAAGCATATTTAAATAAAAATATGCATGAAGGCTAAAAAAATTCTACATATAACTAATAAAAATGTATTGTTTAGATATTATTATCGTTTGTAGGCATCATATTACATGCTGTGTAAATGTCACGTTTTTTTCTTTTTTTGCAAAAAACAAAAACAAAAAAAAAACAGAGAGAGAGAGATATATATATATATATATATATAATATAAACAGTGCACGGAGACCACGGGGAACCCCATCCCCCCCCTAACTCCAACCCATGTGATCTTTGTCCAAATTATTTGTTTTTTGGAAGAAATGTCACGTCAAACAATTAGGCAGAACTCATATGTTTTAAAACAAACTGTCGGCGGCGCCCTAAAGCCAACAACCAATCGGAAACTCAAAAAACAATTGCTAGCTAAAACAACAATACGTGACTGAGTTATTATTATTATTATTATTATTTAAAAAAAGTTACAGAAAAACAAAAATAATTGAGTTTCCGAAAATGGCATAATGTTTGGTTGCCCACTAACATACGTAAGATAAAAAAAAAAAATACCCTTTCCATTGAGACCCTTAATATATGACGATAGACCATCATAATAGAAGGAAGTCTCGACGATAGACCAAAATGGTGATCAAATTCCCCAACATAATTGGTGGGATGAATTTGCACAATTACTGGTCTAGTTTATTTGGGTGTTCTAAGAGTCGTTCTTCTTGTGCTCTTTTTTTTTTTTTTTTTTGGTTTTCGTTGAATTAAGGGGATATTTGGAACATGTATGAGAATTAGAATCGAAATCGATTGAAATAAGTGATAAGATGTAAATTTACCCAAGTTTTTAGTTTCGTAAGAAGTCGGAATCATATCATCTTTTCATCTAATGATAAAGTAAGAATACATTTCTAGGGGATGACGCAAACTGATGGTTTATCTTCTATCTCCAATAACAAAAATCTCCAACTCAAGACACTTTCAAGTCTTTTCGGCAGTTTAAGATTCCATACCAGAGACATCCGCCATTGGAGAGTCATCAACCATTTGCTCAACGCCATTGATAGCTTAAAAATGTGTAAGATGTTTATGGCATTCTGGTTACACATTGCACTCCTGTTTTGTCGATTCATCTCATATTTGACTACTTGTCAGCTAAAACAATTGTAAATACGAACGCATTAAATGTCTTTTAATATGTTTTGAATTCCCGAATCAAAAAGCAAATTTAATTAAAAGAATATCGTTTAAGAGTAACACAAGAACAATAAAGCCTAAATCCCAAATTTAATTAGAACAAATTGCATGATTCTTTCTCTGGATTACACATGCCCAAAATCTCAACCTCAGGGCAATTTAAGCACTGCCAAAGTCTTGCTCGCATGCTTGATGACGATGATGATAATAATAATAATAATAATTATTAATTTTGTGACCCTGATGTGTCCGAACCAACTTATATATTTCTTATCATCCATTAATTTAGGATATCTCTCTTACGAGGCCTCGGATTTTATCATTAACCAAAATTGTTAAGATGAGAAAAGATGATGGTTAACTAGTTTTACTTGCACAGGAAGTCTGTTGGTACGATTCTCCAAGATGCCAATTCCAAGAAAATGTCCTGTCTTCAAGATATGCATTGACCCCCAATTTCTTTTTCTTTTTTTTTTTTTGTTTTTTAAAGATAAGATAACAATATAATTAATTAATTACAAATAATTGTACAAAAATGTACATAAATCTTGAATAAAAAGAAAATAGTATCGAAAACGAAAACGTAAAAAACCCCACCCTTAACTTCTTTTAAACTTCAAACTAAAAAAAAAAAAAATCTTCTATTGCAAATCAAAATCTAAAAAATTAAATCAATTAAGTTTATTAATAGAAAAATTATATCCATCAAAAAAATTATACTTTTATAATCAAAAGACAAAAAGACTTGATGTTAGATAAAATTTTATAATCTCCCTTTCATGTTATTAATATATTAATCTATGCAATCACCATATTCGAGGGCATTACTTGCATCCCAACGCAGACCCCAATTCTTAGACGTTTAACTTGCACCAGTGGTCAACCTATATCTGGATTTGTGGTCAAATAGACACGCATATTCTTTGCACAGTTCCAATGGTACAAGTTACTTCCCCACACTAAGAGAATCATGGCATGTACCGTTTAAAGTGCATTTGATTTTGATACGCATTTGCCTCCCCAGTAGTTCTTTCGACCATCGTTTTCAAAAACCAAAGAGAGAACAAAATACAGGAGTATAATTATTTAACTATATTTATTAAAATATACATTAATTATAATAAGATATTAAAATAACTTTTTTTTTATTATTTTCATCTTTAGTTATTTATGCTAACAAAAAAAAATTGATTCATATGTTTTATATTTATTATATGCTCGTTTGAATGTGTCTATTTAATTTTTTTTTAAATATCTATTTATGAAAGGAGTGGGGCAAATACATGGAATTTTTTCCCCATAATCTTGTAATAATCTCTTAGAAGATATCTTATTAATTAAATACTTAGATCTCTATTTTAATAGTTTCAAATTCTAATCTTAAAAAATGAGTTATAGGGTTTATGAAAATAAGAGACCTATTCTTATTATATAATTTACTATTTAATAATTCTTTTAATGAAAAAAAAAGGTAATGACTTTAAATTTCATTGATGATTTTTCCTCCTAAATATTGTATTGTCTAAAGAAAAAAGATTGGTTTAAAGAAACTTTTTTCCTCTGTATCTTTTGTTGGTGCATATATTGATTTTTTTTTTTTACTATTAAAAGATCTATTGACTCATGAACTATACAATTAGAGTAATTTTATTTATTTTTATAAATTTTATGTCTATTTTTTTAAGATTAAAACCCATGACTTGAAAAATAAAAATTTAAATTTTTACTTATTGAATGTTTCTATTACTTGGATGAACGAACCTTTATTGAGTCTAATTTGGGCAATTTTTCTAAACAAAAAAAAAAGAAGAAAAATTGGTGATGTTATGGGTATATTATAAATTTTTAAAAACATATCTTTTATTTAATAAAGACTTTAATATCTTTTATATTGAAAAAAAGGATTATAAGTCAAGGAGTACTCTCACTCACTTTTTTTTTATTTGAAGATCAAGTTTTATTTCAGTTAATGTTATGTATATATAAATACACAATATTACAATATGTAAGTTTGTTGTGTGAGTAAAAATACAAAAAAGTTTTTCTAGGAAACAACCTTGGAATTTAATAAGATAAACTCTTTGGATCTATACTATAAAAATTGTGTGATGGTTCTTTTCTTGTTTGGTCAAAATATTTGTAAAATAATTATATTTTTAATACGGAAGACAAAGATAACTCAATTTTTAATTATATTCATTATATAATTAAATATAGATGCCAATTTTCACAATCTTGATCATGTCACTCGGCTCATTTGTTAAGGTACATTTATATGTTTTTTTTTTTTGTCATTACTATATTTACTTTATTATTTATTATTATAATTATTATTATGTATTTGAGTTGTTGGCAAATTTTAGCAATTGAAAGAGATTAAACAGGAATAAGAAGAATCGAGTATGTTCTTGATGAAAGCTTGATCTCAAAAAAAAAAAAAAAAAAAACATGTATATATTGAGAGATTTCACAAAGCAATATCTAAACGAGAAGGTCAAAGATAAATTTAACAATAGAGAAAATGTCATCCTCTCCAGCAATTGTTTTCTGGTTCTTAAGTTGATTATTTGACGATAAACATGTTGCACGTGTTTTTTCCACCTCATAGCTGACTTTTCTTTTTCGCTGATAGTACGAGGATTTGGTCCCATGATTAAATCGTAAAACATCGTTTCAGAAAGATGGGAAATATAATTTTATTAAAAAGAAGGGAAAAGGAAAAGATAATGAATAAGAATTTCAATTTTAAACTAGACATCTCGAATTCAGTTGCGAAGGGTTCACTTGTTGGTCAATCCACTCCAAGTGGGGTTATCACCACAGGTATTTTAATAGACAAAAGAACAACTTAAATTTAATTACAACACAAAAATTATATGGAGAAATTCCATCATGACTTTAATTTTGCATTAAAAAGATATTCAACGATTGTAAGTAACAATTAAATAAACTTATTTTGTCTAGGAAAACAAACTTGCTGTTGAAAGTACCCCTATACTCTCAGGGTTGATTCTTCTCATCCAAAAAGGAACTACAGAGATACCCGTCAAATTCCAAAAAAAAAAAAAAAATTAATTATTGAAGTATTCCTTAAAAGACACAATAACAATAATTGCGAAAACAATTCTGGTGTGTCGTGTTAGAGAAATAGAATAATTGTTACAATAGTAAAAAAAAAAAAAAAAAAAAAAGTAAAAAAGCAACAGAATGATGTTAAGGTACCAACACCTTTGTGTAGCAAATAATGTGCCGTTGTAAAATTAGTGTGTGTTGCGTGTATTTTACTCGCAAAATTTCATTGTAAGAGATAAAGATTACTGATCCATATCTCTTTGATTTGTTTGGTACAGGGTTTGAACGTACCTGCTGGGATTTCATCGCTAGACCATATGACTGGTAACAAAAGTTTATGAAACATTCATGATAATTAATATAAAATCCTGGTACTTCAATCTTACGATTACAAGGGAAAATTTTTTGAATTTGTTTCTGATTTGGTTTTTGTCTCTTCCATGGTACAGACATACTCCGCAAATTTATAAAGCAAGCATTTGGACCCTGCTCTGCTGCTTAGTGTAAGCAAACTCTTGTTTATTTTTTATTCGGACGTGGTTTCGTGGCTAGAGAAAACTAGAGGGAGTAGAGCCAAAGAAAAGTCTTAATTGCCAATTTCTAGCTCTATTTTGGCAGAACTTTTCTGCCCACCAGCTTTTTTCTTTTCCCTTCTCTAGCAAGCAAGCTGTTATTCACATTTAGGCCCTAGTTCAAGCAAACGCAGACATTATCCATAGGCTTTCGCATGGGCCTAATTCTGAAAGAGTTTTTTACTTCCTACACTTCCGGACCTATTCTTCACAATGGGTCCAACCCCAAAAAAATTAAAAAAAGAAATCCTCCTTTGCTATAATCCTTCTTTTCCGAGCGACATCAATGTCTTAAGTTGTCTTAGCCAAATGTTCATAGTAGAACCGTGTAACTCTTAATTTCAGTTACCAAGATGCAAACCAGGACACCAACGAGTGTTAAAGAAAAAAAAAAAGATCATAGAAAATAAATGTTCTTCACCTACACCTACATGAGTCATGGATACTGCTCAATACAAAGCTGTTCCACAATTTAGGATCTATATTTGATTAGAGAGATAGTAACAGATTATGATCAATAAGTAGTTTTCTTTCTTTTATTTTTTTTTTCGTATGGTCAAACTTCAACGCATCTATTAGAAAAGGAAAAAAGAAAAAAAAGAAAAAGAGAATCGTATATTTGACATGATCATATATATGTCTTTAATGATGAATTTTTTAAAATTTTTTTGATATAAAACATTATCAATAGTTAATTTAAATAAACTTATCAATCATAAAATGCTACTAGCAGATACATGTATATCTATAGTTTTTTTTTTTTCTCTGAGGAATCTAACATGAACCCCAGAATATTGCTTCGACTAAGTTGTATACAATTGCAGTTGCCTTGATGGCAATGGTTGCAATTGATGGGTACCCCTCCACGACCAATAATTTAAAATCTTCGAGTTTATAACAATGAAACCAACTGTAGTCAGATAATTCTCAAAATTGCCATCCAATGTAAAAATAAAGTTCGTGTTGTGGTGGAGGAGATAGAGAAGGACACCATTAAGCTACTATCGCCTTTGACAAAACATTTCTGGTCGCACCAAGGATATTCAATGAAATTGGTCATGGTTGATGCTGAGGGTGGGCCTTGAGGACACCCCATGATTTTTGTCCTTAGTACAAAAATGGCAAGTTGTTCCATTTAAAATTACTAGCAATAAAAGCTTGGTGAAAGAAAATTGTGAAAGACACCTCTATGATGCATATCATATCACATATTCTCTATTAGGGCAAAGCCAAACGTAACCATTAACACCTCTTGTTTAGCTTTGTTAAGCTCTGCACAAAGAGTGACTCATCACCACTGTTTATCTTTATTCATGTGTATCTTTCTCAATTGAGATGGAAAATTCAGTCCATGTTCATGATCAATACTGAACCCTCGTGCTCGCTTGACAATCTGATGCTTCTAGTCGTCACCCCAAAATCTTGCAATAGAATTGTTGATAAGAAATATAAATTAATTCCGCAATAGAAAGACTTGAAAAATCTGTTCTTGGATTGGGAACAGTGAAATATATATTTTTATTTCTTTCAAGTTCAGTGAAGAGAAAAAAAAAAAATTAATAAAAAGAAGGATTAAAAAATGTTAGCTGTGTTTTGAATGGTCACTACCTAGTAGCTGGCACTTGGGCAGCTGATGCACGCAAACTTCCAAATCAAAAACTGAATTCTTTCATTGTCCTCTAATAGAGTTGATTAAACTTCTTTAAAACATAATTAGCTACTTTTCTCTCAATTTTGAATGATTACTTGCTTGTACTACTAGTGCATACGTTTTCAAAAACATGAATCTAATAAAGCAGGAGTTTTCTATTTTGATTCTCCTAAATTTTCCATTTTGACACCATAAAAATTAAGTTAATTCAATGTTAAATGTGGCAAAAAATTCTGGTGGAACCAATTAAACAAATTAAGTGAGACATAAAGTTAGGTGTATATAATAATACTAATAAGGTGAGTAAATATCACCAAAACCATATAATTAGGGGTATTTTTTCATCTTTAACCATACTAAATTAAAAGTCAAAACTAAACCAAAATTTTGATTAATTAATCTTTATTCAATTGAATGTTTTGGCTCGGTTTCAATTAACCATTTATTTAACCAAATTCAATATTTTTAGAAAATTATAATATAAATATTATAATTATTTTTGATTTTTTTAAAATTATAATTATCATTATATATAAGATGAACAAATAGTTATTTAACATACAATAATACTTTATTAACATTTATTTGTTATTAATAACTATATTAGTATTTTTTAATGTTATTACAATAAAAAGTTATATTAATATATATATAATAATATTTTGGTTAGGTTCAGTTATCATGATTTTATAAAACTAAAAATTATAAATGAATTGAAAAAAAATCAATTTAGATCAATTCAATTAATTAATTATAAAATTCAATTTATGTCCAATTTTTTATGGTTAACCGAATTTTTTGGTTATTTTTGGAAAACCCTAGGTATAACAAAGGCAGGCTTCTTGTTGCCTCACGTTATATTTTTGTGGAGAACATAAATATGAAAATGCAAACCAGAAAAGAATACAAATGCTCACAGTTGATAACAAGCATATACCGCTCTTTGGTAGGATTTTTTTTTTTTTTTGACGCAGGGAAAAGTAAAAGACTTAACAGAAATTAGAAAACTACAATGGCCATAGGAGGTTTTTAAAGTAATGCAAATTGCTCTCGACTCTGCACTAATGGCCATGGGAGGTTTTTGGGTTTGGGGACCAAAGCCACGAACCATTTTCCATTTATGCAAATCCTAACCCTATAGTCAAGAAAGAACATCACATTTCTTTTTCCTTACCAATTAAAGAGAACTTCAAACGCTTGAAATCCTTGAGGCGTCTAGATAACTAGTTTGACATCTGAAGGATCACTAAATGCCAACTTTTGATTTCACATTAATATCAAGTTAGATAAAGTTGATGGGGTAAGTAAACAAATTAAAGCCTCCATATTCAAGGCATAATCAAATTACATGTTTGATGTATCTTTAACTTAGTTGCAGATAAGCTAGACATTTAGGGGCACGAAACGTGTTTGAATGAATTCATTTGATTGGTAAACAAGATCAAATCAAGAGCCTAAGATTTCCCGTATGCTTGGATTCATGTATATATCATCTTTATGACATCTGCTCTAGCGTCTGAGAATCGAATTGTGGCTTTTAGGCCTCAAGAACAACGTGCAATAAAATCCAGCTATTGCTTTAGTTTGAAACAAATTAAAAGCTGGTCATGAAGAATGCTTCACATGGATAAATTTGGCATTACTGACATCGCTAATATATGTTTCACCATCGACACTTTTGTTGCAATTGCAAGCATATCTGCTATATATAGTCTATAGCTTACATGTTATCACAAGCAATCGCTAAAGACAAATTCCATGTTACCAAGTCATCCAAGTAACAAATAGCCACACGGATCGCTTTTCACAATGATGTCATATGAGCACTCCAATTCTGCCAAAAGGGTAATTTAATTTTGGAGGACTCGGGCACAAATTTGGTGTAGTTCACCAAACTATGGACACGGTGTAGCATGTGTGGATAATAATGCCTCCTAACAGATTAGCGAGGCCTCAATCACATGTGCATGGGTGTTGCAATGGTTGCTTGCTCAAATCTGTTATAAGTAAGGAGGAGATTAGGCAATTTTCGTGGCGTAATTGCCGCAGCTTTTCTCATTAACCTGTTTGATGGATTAAGAATTTTGATCAAAATTGAAGGAAGAAAGGGAATAAGGGGCTTGCTTGAAATTTATTGAGCCAGCTTAATCCATAAAATTGACAAGGATAATGTGCTTGTACGCCAAACTCTGGCAGTCATTGTCCAGATGTTACTCAATATCAACCGAAATGGATCAAGCATGCCGAGTAAGAATAATAATAATAATAAAAAGCGTACATCAATGATAATTGGAGGAAATGAGATCATGGGCATGGAAATGTGACTACTGTATCAAGAGACATCATTCTATTGGGAACCTTCCGTTTGAGTTAAAAATAAGTGGAAGATGTAATTGTTAAGATTTTCCTTTTTTCTTTTTGGTATAATAAAAAAGAACATTACGAGCGCATTGTACGCTCTATTGTTTAGATTATGGGCATATCCATTATCTTCCCACCTCAACCTTGTTGTTAATAATGTCAAGGAAGAACGCAATGAACATTGCCTTTATATATGTAAGCTTTGATGCATGAATATGGGTGGTCTTTTTTATTCCATTAGTTCTTTCAAAAAAAAAAAAAAAGTCAATTCAACCCATCAAGTTTTTTTGTTTTGAATTGTAAGCATAGGTTAGCATTAACAACTGTTAATTTCATAGAATTATGTATTAATTTTATAGAATTATGTATTAATTTTATAAAAAAAATTGATAATTACATGTGAAAAAAATAATTAAATTGAGGACGGCTAAGAATCCCTAACAGAAATTCAGATTCGCTCACCCATTTGTCCTCTATGTACTATGACGCAGTGAAAAAACGTAATCAATAACAGGAAATCAATAACAACAATTGAATTCCAAAGAACAAAAGGCACAAGCCACCTTAGAGAAAAGTTCTCTCAAATTAGGGTAAAGTATAATACGTTCTACCTCTCACTAAAAAATCCTAAAATATATATAGTACATACAATTGTACTAAAATTACGAAAATGTCATTTTATAAAATTTAATTAAAATTACGAAAAGCCCATCGCATCGCAACTTCTTATCCCTTTTCTCGCTTGTCCATGTACTCCTCGGTTATCTGGTCCACATCATTCTCTCCCACCAGAGAAGAACTCGACCCCGAGTTCTCTTCAAGATATAAAGGCGTATCATCTGGATAGAAAAGAGATAAATCAGCTACATTGAATGTTTTGGAGATGTTCATATCATCAGGAAGCTTGACAATATAAGCATTGTCGTTGATTTTGCGCACAACTTCATAAAGACCATACTTCTTTGGCTGTAATTTGCTATACTTGCTCACAGGAAGGCGTTCCTTCCCCATGTACACCATCACCTGATCACCAACCTCAAGCAGTTTCTCTTTCCTGTGTCTATCAGCAGCTGCCTTGTAACTCACATTCGCACTCTCAATTTTCCTTTTTACCTCTTCAGTGATAGCTTGACACTGCTCTGCCATGTTCTTAGCTGTCAATAAAGCTGGTACAGCACAAGGACTCATACTGTCTCGAATGAACCCCTTGTCTAACAACTCTTGCCCCTTCTCCTGTAGGACCTCAGTTTCATTAGGATTCATCTTATAGTGTGGTAAATTTGGAAGACTTACTCCAGATACCAAGTCTATTTGATGCTGGATATCCCTCAGGGGTGGTAGTCCCTTAGGTAGGTCATCAAGGACCACATCTTTATATTCCTCCAACGCTCCCTTAACTGCTTCAGGGACCTCTACACTCACGTCTTCATCTCCAACTACCTTATCTTTTACAATGAGCGCTTGAACCACCTTTGACTCTTTCAAATCCTCAACCATCTCCTTCTCTGATTGGGCAATAGTCAAGAAAGAGCGTCCCTCTATCCTGCGGGTTCTAGAACGACCCTCTAACTTTAAAGGTAACAGAGTATACTTCACACCCTCTTTCTCTAATTTATAAACATTCTCTTTACCTGCATGTTGGACGTTCACATCGAACTGCCAAGGTCTCCCGAATAGTAGATGACATGCATCCATGTCAACAATATCACAGAATATTTCATCTCGATACCTCCCTATAGAAAATGACACCTTACACCTCTTATTCACCTCAATCTTCTCGGCTGCCTTAATCCACCCAATAGTGTATGGGTATGGATGTTTTTCGACAGGCAGTTGTAACTGCTTAACAACTTCTCTCCCGATGATGTTTTCACAACTCCCATTATCTACAATCACATCAAACACCTTTCCTCCAATCGTGCACCTTGTACGGAACAACTGATGTCGTTGGGTACTTGCCTCCTGCTTTGGTGCTAACATCATCCGCCTAATCACATAAGCTGGCTCCACTTCACCATCCTCCTCCTCATCATATTCATCTTCTCCACCAGGCTCATAACACACCTCTTCTTCATCATTCCTATCCAAGATTGGTCTGGCATACAGGTTATTTTGCTTCTGGACTCCCTTAAACTCCATAGGTCTTTTCCCTTCAGCCCTTTCATCCCTTTTGGCATTATCTTCACCAAAGTTACTCGATAAATTCTTATTCTTCTCAACACCCACTTTACTGCCATTGGCAGCATCACTCACGAACCCTCTTCTTCCACTTGTATATCTAGTGCTCTGCTCCTGCAACATTAGCTCGGCTCGGAGAGCCATATTTTTTGCCTCATTCAAATTCCTTAAAACCGCAACTCCTATTTTGTCCTTAATTTGCAACTTCAACCTATCCACATATCGTGTAACCTGTTGACCCTCACTCTCTCTCAAGTCATTCCGTTCGGCCAACCTCATAAACTCTGCAGTGTACTCATGGACAGATCTTGGCCTTTGGCGACATCGTTGATACTGCTGGAACAGTATTTGCTCATAGTCTGGAGGTAAAAAATCACGTTGTAGTAGTTGTTTCATACGGAACCACGTTCTCACCGGATGTCTCCCTTCTCTCTGTCTCCTTGTCTGCAGCCTCTCCCACCAGGCAGAAGCTCCATCCTTCAATCTGCAGGCCACCAATCTAACTCATCGATCTTCTGGTATCTCCATGTAGTCGAAGAACCTATCAACATCTGCTAACCAATTTAAGAACTCCTCAATATTAAGACTACTATTAAAATATGGAATATCAACCTTTAAACGGTAATCACCCCCATCTCCCTGATTATACCCATAGTAGTTCCTTCAATACCCTACATCACCACCTTGTCTCTGTGGTTGCCTTACTCCATACATAAACTCATCCTCATCAGCAGATTCATCGTCAGAGATCTGCGCAATCCTATTAATAGCTCTGGGTCTGTTAATTGGATTAACATACCTATCTCTTGCCCCAGGCCTATTACCGTTAATATTCATCGAGTCAAAGCGCTCAATCAAATCATCAAAATGCTGTTCTAAGCGTTGGATTCTTTGATCTAAAGCATTGAACTCTGTCCTAGGAACCCATTGATCGGCCCCTTGGACTTCCGCATCCTGAACACCGTCAATAACACGACCGCCATCAACACCTCGATTGACTGACATCTTCGTAGGAAATTGCCTAGCTCTGATACCAATCTGACGCAGCGAGAAAGCGTAATCAACAACAGGAAATCAATAACAACGATTGAATTCCAAAAAACAAAAGGCACAAGCCGCTTTAGAGAAAAGTTCTCTCAAATTAGGGTAAAGTATAATACGTTCTACCTCTCACTAAGAAACCCTAAAATATATATAGTACATACAATTGTACTAAAATTACGAAAATGTCATTTTATAAAATTTAATTAAAATTACGAAAAGCCCATCGCAACTTCTTATCCCTTTTCTCGCTTGTCCATGTACTCCTCGGTTATCTGGTCCACATCATACTATCACCCCAATGTAGTTCCCTAATAATCATATTCATGCAACAAAATTTATGCGTTTAATTCTCCTCTATTTTATCATTATATCTGTAAAAAATTTGTATTTTTGTAATTAGAAGGCAAAAGAAATACGATTTTTAATTCTATTACTAATATTTTTGAACATCATAAGTTAATAAAATTTTTTGACCATACTTTTGATTTATACGATCACAATACTGAAGCCGTTCTCAGTAATGAAGTGAAAGTAGTTTATCCTCTGATTCCATAAAGTTGTCCTCTCTCAAATCGTTAATAGTTCCACTTCATTGACATTGAATGCAACCATTGCCTTCGAAAAAAAGATATAGGACACACTTTTGGAGGACAATGTGAGAAGTTGAAGGTTCAAATCCTAACTCTTTTATTTGATCTTTTACAAAATCATCAAACACTCTTGCATATTTTAATATTTTCTTAAGGACTCATCGAATAAAAAAAAAATAGAGATAAAGGATAAGTTAAGGTACAATAACCATAAGGAACACATATTTTCCAAAATTATAATTAATGACATTATATATATATATATAGTCATTTCTGTAAACTACATTTAACTTAATTGTGTTTTTTTTTTTTATAAACTGAAAAAGTAAAAGGTAACATTCACAAACCTACAAAATACAATTATGCTGAATTTACACTGTATAGTACATTAAGGTTCAAAATTATGCAAGATTAAATATATATTTAATTTTACTAAACATTTTGATAAGAATTTAAATATATAATTATATGATATGAAAAAATAATAGTGATTAAAAAAAAATAGTGGTACTTAATTGTTGCTAATGATTTGAGTTTTTGTCAATTTCTTAAACAAATATTGAATTGGATGTATATGCGCTTTTTGTGATTAAAGTAGAAAAATACATTGCATTGGTACTTCATATGATGCAGGTTAATATAACATATATGCTAAACTCATTTAAACATGTGATCAAGAGATTCACGTTCAGTAGGGTGGCACGAGATCTTCTTAAAATTTAATTTTTTTAAATATTACTTTTTAAATAAAAAATTAATAAAAAAATATATATTAATAAGTTTTCGATTTGATATGTCAGGTGTAAATATGATTGTTTAAAATTATTACTATTTGAGTAATAAGTTTTATATCCTTCTTTTACTAGAAGTTAAATTAAAATTTTAGTAAGTAATCTATGAGTTGAACTTGCAAAAGTAATGATAAACATTCCTATGATGCGTTTTCTTCTTTCTTCTTCTTCTTCAAAATATATATGATCTAAATTTTTATTTTTTTAAATTTAAAATTTTAATTTTTTTATAAAATATATAACATTTATATATAAAAAAAAGTTATCTTATTACAAAAGTTACGATTAAATGGTCTATTAATGCACAAAAGAAAATATACGCTTCAATGTTCCGGACCCATGAATGCTACTTGTATATATAGTTGCAAAGCAACCACGATTGGATTAGAAATCATCGTTACATGAAATCAATGGAACGACAGAACACAAAACATAATCACCAAAATTCAGCAAATGGGATCAAGCATGCATCTAGCTCATGCCTTTGACTTGCTCGTCCATTTGCCATGTCTCCATTGACAACAACATCCTGGCATTGGCCTTGGTCGTTTTTCTCTAGTCCAAGAGGATACTATATTTTATTTACCCTACTTTAGTTTTTTTTTTATTATTATTTTTTTTCCTCCTCCTCCACCAAGGGCGAGATGAGATTTGAATAAAAAATCATCAATTTCAAGTTTGAAAATTACCGAAACTGATTTTCCATAAATTAGGCGGTGAATTTCTAGTTCAGCTAATGCAATGATAAACTAGTATTAGTGTAAGAAATCATGCTTTCAAGTTATCTCGTTTCATAAATAAATTGTAAAATTTTACAAAAAGATTGTGAACGCCTGCTTCTTGTTTGCTAACTTAATGTGGGGGGGGGGGGCTTATGGGGTTTGGGTGGCGGCTCTTTCCTTTTGCTGTAACAACTCTTGCCTTTTGGCTTCAAAAAACTTCTTTGTTTTGAGAGAATTTCGTTACTTTATATGTTGTAGGGAAACGATCGACCTCTATATAAATAATTTTTAGCATCATTTCCATAAAATATAATTCCATTCTACCTCTCCATTTCCCTAATATCATTGGTAAAAATTATAACTTAATGGTATTATATTAAAATACATAAAAATACCAATGAGTTTTAACTTAAAGCTACTGGAGTTATATTTAAAACTGAGAATGTCGACTTCGAGTTTTAATTAGCGCCAATTAAATCAGAATAAAAAAATAAATAAATGCTGGGTTAAATATGTCAAAAAGCAGTATATGCAGGGCTCCTAATTCCCACTAATTGGGACCAATGTCTGAGTGATGGTCTTAATTACCACCGCCTTGTTTCTTTGTTTTGTTTTTTCTTTTCTCGAACTGTGAGTAGTCAATGAGGAAAAGGAACATGTAAGTGATCTTTTAGACACCAGGAGAAAGGCATCAGATTGAAGGGACACCAAATTCCCTAAACCCGAATTCCTGTTGAGATCTATTTGTTTATGGAATGAAAGGAGAATCATCAAGGGCCCATGTCGTCATAGTTCTCCAACATTTAAGTGTCTAATCTCGTTGGCTTTGAATAATCGATTGAGATGGAGCAGAGGACTGAGCTATGCGTTGCACACTTTCCATCATCATCATCACAGAGCGAGTAGCACGCACACTGGCTATTCTCCTTAAATGCGCTAGAGAGGGTTGGATGGGAAGTTGAGGTGTTGGAAATTAAGGTGTGAGGTGATGTGTCTTGTCCCGATGATAAGGAGAAAGACTTGCAACAAGTGACGTCAAATATAGGTCCCTCTGGTCGATCATTTAGCCAGCATTTGGACCCCAACTAGTTGCCATGAAAAACTACTATTTTTGTTGTTTTCTTGGGCCACGTCCAACGCCATGGTCCCCCTGGTGGAAAGTTTGCAATGCTTTCTCTTTTTTGTCCGCATTAATGGGGTTATTCCTTGGTAAAAAGTGAAAGTGTTAAATTATGACTCGATTCATTCAATCTCATTGGAATTATTCCGAGAGAAATTAAGGTTGGCCCCCTTTTTATTTTATTTTATTTTATTTTTTTGGCTACTTCAAGTCTGAATTTTAAACATCACTCATAAATAAAATTTACTCATCTATTCCTAGAATACAAATGATATGAAAATTTTAAAATCATGATGAATTAAACTTGAATTAACTTCCAAGTTACATAATTTTTGTTCATGAAAAAGAATGAAAGAAGTAAATTAAAATATTATAATAATTAGATCATGGATCTTAGCTACACAAATATAATTTCTATTATATAAATCATCATGTTTATATTTAGTTTTTTTTTTTTACTTTTACTTATTATAATATTTGAATTTGCACATTGTACACACAATCATACACATATTACAAACGCATGCTGCTTGTTTTTGGACATTATATATATATATATATATATATATTACAGTTTTTTTTCTCTATTCTATGTAGCTATCTATTTTTTAAAAATCTTTTATGCTCATGATATTTTATAAATTATATATATATATATATATATATATATATATATGAGTATATTATGTAAACAAATAAATATACATGCTATACATTAGAATATAAAGATATAATGATCCATGTGTATATATATATAGATTATATAAAATAATGAAAATAATTCAATAATAAAAATTTTGACACACTCTAAGGTTTAATAAAATAAAAAAATTAGTCAAAATTTTTAAAAATAAAATTTAATTTTTAGAAAATAGCACTAACCTAAACATTAGGGATTATGATTAAGATTTTATGATCTGATCCTAAAAATGACTTAGCTAAAAACTGATCTGAACGAGAAACTATGTCATTTAAACTCACACATGACATAACTCAAAAATGATCTCAAAGGCACTGAATACCTCTCCAATTTGCAGTCTATTCATTTAGTAGCTCCATTCCACCTCCAATTGGTTTCAGTGATAAAGTGATACTGTTCTTAAGGAGAAGCTCCTTTTTCATTTCTTTTAACAAAAGTTTGTATAAAATTGTTGGACTTGAAGCATCATAAGAAACATACCATTCTTTTATGAAAATTATGGATATGTTATTCTTGATCTTCATGAAAGTCTACAATAAAGGTCCTGTGTACATTCTATTAGCTTATCTTTTCCTTAAAAGATTTTGATCAAATATGTCACAGACGTGCATCATCCAACAGCTCACACTCCCCACCCCCCCCCCCCCCCGGGGGGGGAAATGTAGCCATACTATGGTACAAATAGCATCTCCAATTTTGCTTCTTCCTATTGGAACACCCCAAATAATGGAGAAATTTGAAGCAGCTTGTTTTTAACTGACGAGCATATGGACTCATCCATCAGTTTCAGAGTCATGAGTTTTTAAAATTTAATTGTCTAGTTGGGTTCGTATGATTTCTCTCTCTTTTTTTTTTTTGTTTTTTATAATTGGGTCTTGATTTTGCTAGCATCTGCAAACATTTTCCACTGAAAATTGACCCAAATAGAGCAAAGAGAATCTTAATAAGTGCCAGTGGAGCCATTAAGCTCATATATAGAACAATGTATCACATCTTCTTGCGGAGCCTCAGAAAAGGGCAGAGAGAGAGAGAGGGACAGAGGTGTGGAATTAATGGAGGGTCCCTTTAAATTGGTGGGATTTGCATAACAAAAGCAAGACACCTGAAGCGTAAAGCTTGTTACCACCCCACAACACTCTTATCTTCTTAGTCTATCTTTCTTCTGTTGCCTCGTTGGGCTGTGGTCCCCAGTCCCCACTCCTTTCTCCATCTCGAATTTCCACCTGTCAATCAATCATTGGCTCGATTCAAATTATATTAGATCATACTCGTATTCAAATTACTTAATCTTAATTATTAATTGAGGTTAATCCATCATTCAGTAAACAAATGAAGACCCGCGTAAAATCTCCGCTTCTATGCAACATTTTTACACAACTCGGGATCACGCCCCCCTCTCTCTCATCAACGTGTCGTATTATGATTGGGGAATAAAAAAAGGGTTTAGAGTTTATCTCGTTGTATTGAATTCTAGCCCTCGCCACCGTTCCCATTTAAAAGAGTGTCCACGGAAACTCTTATAATGTAACATTGGAACAGCCAATTTCTCAAGAATTTTCTAGCAAGTTCTTGTCCAAGAAACCCTCTGAATCCCAGGTATCCTCCAAAGTCCTTCAGTGTCAACACTAACGAAAGTACAGAATATCGCACTTGCACCCCAATGGAAAGCGCCGACTCGTCGGCCGGCTCCCAGAAGCAACCGAAGCTGCCGCCTGGATTCCGGTTCCATCCCACAGATGAAGAACTGGTCGTCCATTACCTCAAGAAAAAGGCCTCCTCTGCCCCTCTTCCCGTTGCGATTATTGCAGAGGTCGATCTTTACAAGTTTGATCCATGGGAACTACCAGGCATGTGCTTGTGTTTAATTCTTGCCATTATTGTCTTCTGGCCATAAGTTAATATAATCTGTTATGTATCTTTGATATGTTGAAAATAATAATAAGGAAATTTTGTAAAACTTTCAGCTAAGGCCACTTTTGGAGAGCAAGAATGGTACTTTTTCAGCCCCCGGGACCGGAAGTACCCAAACGGCGCCAGACCGAACAGGGCAGCAACGTCCGGGTATTGGAAGGCTACCGGAACCGATAAGCCGGTGTTAACTTCTGGCGGTAGCCAAAAGGTTGGTGTTAAGAAGGCACTTGTGTTTTATGGAGGCAAGCCACCAAAAGGGGTCAAAACCAATTGGATCATGCATGAGTATCGGTTAGCTGATAACAAAGCCAATAACAAGCCTCCAGGATGTGACATGGGCAGGAAATATTCCTTAAGAGTAATAATCGCTCAGCCTTTCAATCTTTGGTCTTTTGATCCCTGTCTATGTTTGATCTCTCTCTCTCGCTATATCCCCAGGTAGCCGTTTTGGTTAATCATTTCTTTCTTTCTTTCTATCTTTCTTTCTTTCTTCTAGCTTGATGATTGGGTATTATGTCGAATATACAAGAAAAACAAAACGCATAGACCAACGGATCGTGACAAAGATGATTCCATGGATGATATGTTTGGATCAATAACTCTTTCCTCATCAGTTGGCCGTCGCCAGAATGTTGAGCTCCAGCTCTCAAAAGGCACAAGATTGCTTGAAAATCAACAGAACTTGTTTGAAGGAATAGTGAACAGTGGCGATGGTATCAACGACACCAACACTTTGCCTCAGTTGGGCCCTTCAACAAACCCCAAATTACCAGAGCTTTCAATGGTTCCTTCAAAAAGGACACTGCCTTCCCTTTATTGGACGGACAAGGACTCTGCCGGGTCTTCCTCAAGGAAGAGATTTGGAGGGGAGAATGGTGATGGAAGTATTGATCATAGGACCGACGGGAATGGCTCCATAGTCACTCTGCCTAGCCAGCTACCACAGATTCCTTCATTGCACCAACAGCCAATGTTGGGGTCTTTGGGAGATGTTATCTTTAGGCCATCATGCCAGCTTCCAGGAATGAATTGGTACTCTTGATTAGTTTCCAAAGTGAATGGTTATTGCTAGGTGCTACATATAAAGCTATTAAGGCCTGAATCAACCATTTTCAGGATAGATAAAAATTGGAATGGAGCAGCCAAATAGGGTGTAACATACTTGTTGATAGACTGGCTGCGAATTAGCCATAGGCTTCAGATTTGGGGGGGTTTTAGATTTTGGATCTCATAGCAGCAGATTAAAGATGGAATCGATGGCCTGAAGCGCTTCTCATTGAAGTGTAACATTTAGCTGCAATTTCAGGTGAGGCCATCGATACGTATTTCTCTTATAGACTGATATATAGTCCAGGAACATTTACAATGTATATATGCAATCCATTTTGTAGAAATACATTAAACTTGCCCTTATTTTAAGAAAATTAATACTTGATATTGTGGATTGGCTATGTTATATAGATGTGCGCTCTCTTTGAGCATAATTCAGTTCACCCAAAACGCATACCAGCCCACCCCGCCCACCCCACTTTTTTCTTTTTTTTTTTTTTTTCAAATTAAATCCATTAATGATCTTGCAATTTAAAGATGGCATATCTTAGCTATTCTTTTGCAGTATGTAGTATTTTGTTTTTTTTTTCCTGATTGTGTATCCTAATGAGTTAAAAGTTCTTAGTTCTTTCTGGTTGTTTTTCTCCTTCAAAAGTTACACCATTGGGTTTCTATAAACAATCTTCACAGAAGAATGTTACATCAGACAATTATATTTATGCCTGAGTTTCGTCGTGTAATATCTTGGATATTGCAATAGGAAAAGTGGAGAAAGAAAAGGTGGAATCTTGACTTCTTGAGTCTTATCATGTTCTATCTTGTACCGTATCGCGGTTATCATCAACTTGATCTTATATTGCGACATAATAAATTGAATTCGGTTTGTTTTTGCCATATGCTAGTTGTTTGTATTATTGATACATCTGGGAATTTAATAATAAGAAACTAACATAAGCATATGGCTATTGTTTCACGCAAGAAAGTTAAATGGCTTGCAACTAAAAATTGTTAATATACCATGTATCTACTCACCATAATCAATACACTGGCATGCCATGTCATGTTTATTATTGTAAAAGTCATTGACAATACCAATAAATATATTTTTTGAAAGATTCTTGATCATTTATTATATCATGCAATAGTATGCCTTCAACTTAAAATTTTTTGTTTTCTTTCATGAATTAAACAAAACTTTATATCGAGATCCCTTTCTTTTAGGTGCTAGGTTCCCTACCGGCCCTTTTGCTGCAACCCGAAACAGTAAATGGGATGCTATTGCATGCATCTTGACACTATAACACAAAAGCCAAAACAGAAGATGGAAGAAATTGTTATATCATCCATAGCCGATGATAGGGTCGACGATCAATAGATATATCCAACCAAAACGACAAACCTAACACAATGTTTGTCGCATATATTGAGTGATATGGATGGACGATCTCTTTAAAAATGGTAGCCACAAAACGTTTTGAGAGAAAATGCGGTTTACTAACCTCTTCTTTTGTTTTCTTTTTGCTTTTTGTACGTTAAAAAATGTTGAAATAAGAAAGGGGTCATGACTTACGGCTTAAGAATTTCAATCAATTTCTGAGACACAGCGAAGAATTGGGAAGTACAAAAATAAAATTATTTTCTATGTCGTAACCAATTTAACAAGAGCTAAGGTTTGCTTGGATATTTCGTTTTTTTTTTTTTTGGACTTTGATGAATCACTATTCTCTCAAAAACATGATGTTGGTGACGTCTCTATTCGTTCACAAGCTGCCGGCGTTGATTGATTCTAAAGAACTCTAGCAGATTTTTCAGTGACGGGGCCGTGTTGTGGATGTATTTATCCCTAACAAATCCAACATAGTCGGTCCGAGATTTGACTTTGTCAAGTTTGATCAGAGACAGGATGCGATTGACGCAGCCAATTGATTGAATGGCGAAAGATTGCTAGGCAATCAAATAAGGGTTAATCTTGCTAATTACCCGACACCCAGGCCTTCAACAGGATTTGATAATCGAGGTGTCTCAACGGGGCATCGCAGGGCCTCTCTAAAGTAAACAATGGTTTCACTAGAACTTTTAAGAAAGTGGTAGAAGGTAAGCCGAGGTTGGAGACTGTTCTTATGGGTTCACCATCCAATATACAGACGCTGTCTTTAAATTCGGAAACGATCTTGCCAGGGAGACAAATATCGAGTGATTTGACCGGCCTAAGGTGTGGGTGGTCAGAAGTCCACAATCCGTCGAATTCATCTATACTTAACTCTAAAGCGGTGGCCGCTTCACCTTTAGAGTCACAATTCTTTGTAGATCGGAGGTAACCATACTCACGTTTGATTGAAAAGAGGAGATGATTGCTACCTTGGATAGTGAGGGGAATGGTTACAAGAACATTTCCAGAGCATGTATCCATAGTCTCCAAGCAAAGGTTGGTTCTGATCGACGGATTTGGGTGTCAGTGGTAGGCTTGCCACTTCAAGTTTAGTATACTGATTTTTTGTCTAGACTTTGAAAGTGTCGGGTGGTTTGCTTAAGTATGGATTTGCAGCCGAAGTTAAAGTTGAGATTAGATGTCGATCAATTTATGGCTACGATAAAGTGACACGAGTTTCACTGTAACACTTGATAGTATTTCTAAAAAAAATTAAAATTTATCAAAAAAATTCTTATAAGAAAAAAAATATATCGATAATTAAATTTATTATTTGTATAATACCTTAGACTTACATATATATTTATAAGTCAAAACTATCTAATTAATTGAAAAAATACTTTAATTTAAATTAAAAATATCTAATAACTAACAAAAAAATATTCTAAAATAAATTAAAATAAAAAATGCAAATAATTAACATATTTTTTTTATAAATAGTTTAACTAAAATTTTAATTAAACTAAAATATTATAAAATAAGTAAATAAATTATAAAATATAATTTATAAGGTAATAAAAAATAATTTTATGACATGTCTTATCACATTTATTACCTTAAATAGTTTTTTTTTTTCCAGTTCAATTCAAAATTTCTTTAAATTTATTATCACAATAAAATTTAATAGCCAATAAATTTCTCATATTTACTCATAATTAAATTTTAAACTTATCACATCTTAATTGAAAATATTGAGTATTATTTTACTATTTAATTATATCATCTTAGAGTTTAGAATATGTAAAAGTTATTTTCTTCTTTTACAAAGATTATTGTATTTGAAATAAGTATCAATTTTTACTAACCATCTCACAAAATCTTTAATAATGAAATTTTCATTAAAAAAAAATCTTTGAAATTAGTAACATGTATACAAATATACTGACTGCAAGCTAGTATAAGATTTGTTGTATTCATAACTATGTAAAATTACTTTAGTTAGAATCTTATCTTTATCATTAAAGAGGTCACTTGACATAGGATGAAAGTACATGAAAGTAGATAACAAAAAGACAAATACTCAATTGCACTTTCAAAAAGGAATACACCAACAAATATAATACTCTTACAATAGAAGAATATCAAGATATTTAAATAATTAAATCCTATAATTTGTAAAATACTTTAATGTTTAGGTTTGTATTTATATTTATAATTCAAAACTATCTAACTAATTAGAAAAATACTTAAACTTAAATTAAAAAATATTTAATGACTAACTAAGAAGGTATTTTAAAACAAATCAAAACCAAAAAGAATTCCTTAATGATTAACATATTTTTTCTAAATAGTTTAGTTAAAATTCCTATTTAAACTAAAATGCTATAAAATAAGTAAATAAATTACAAAATATAAGTTATAGGATAATAAAAAAAAATTATAACATATCTTATGTCATAAAAAAAGACCTAAAGCTTCCATTATTGGTGATTATAAGTATTGGTAATTGACTCTATTCTTTGCAATTGTGATGTAAAATGATAATGACAACCTCAGGTTTTTTGCACTAGATAGGAATAAGAATATCAAATTCCTTAAATGAAAACTCTATTCTAGGGTAAATTAGTAGAGCATTGCCTTACAAGAGCACTATTAAAGGGGAAAAGGTAACTTTAAAAGAACTTGATCATTACATTTTAATAATGATGTATAAGTTATAAATCATAAGTTCCAAAAACAAGATGATGAAATTGTCTTAATAAGAGCAATTGTTGACTAATGACACATATTTATTTCCAAAATCACATAAGTTTTATAACAAGCCTATCTAGAGATGGCAAAAAGGGAATGGGCTATTTGAAATTCAAATTCAGGGGATTATAAATTAGGAATTGATTTAGTAGGCTAATAAGCAATTAAGCTTCTTTAAATAGGTTTTATAAAATATACCTTTTAATATTCGCTAAACTTAGATGAGTAAACATGTTATTTAATAATTGTTAAGGGGTTTGTATAGCCTTCAAGCCTTAAGACTTTAGGGTCAAATAAGATTATAGTGGACTTAGAGAGTTCTAAAAAGGCTATCATTAAAGTTCAAGATATAAGACTTTAAAGTTACCATTTAAATAACCCAATTTCTCATAATGTTGCACACAAACAATTCTTTAAGAATATTTAATTAAATTTGACATAAGCGTTAACTACCATTGTAGTTAAGGAGAATTTCTTAGCAACTATCGCTTCGACAAGAATAAGAGACTAAACTAAGTTGCTATAGCCATTAAATGGTAAGAGAAAGACTATAAGGGAACTTTAAAATTGGGTGGGAGTTAGGTAAAACTATTGAAAGACATGTGGCACATAAATGAGTTTTCCCTATTAAATTGAGGAATATGTTCATTGTTGAGACATGTATAAAGAGACATAAGTTTTCAGGTTTTGACAATTAAAGTAGTTAAGGTTACTAGTGGATTAATGATGTTCTTAAATTCCTCAGTGTTTCAATTATATAATAAACAATTATATAATAAACTTATGGTTAATAGATTCATTTTTATAAAGAGTTTGGTCATTTTTTTTGGGAAAAAAGTAGCGCTGGTTAATATTTACACTCCCAACAATTTTACTAAATAAGGAAAGTTATAGGATGAATTAAGATGTTTGAAAGATAAATTTGAGGATTAGTGTTGTCTGAAGGATGAGTTGTAATATTGTTAGAGGATCAACTAGTACATGTGACTAATGATTAATTGGCTATTCAATGCTTTAATGAATTTGTGTATAATATAAAGTTGATTAATATACCCATACATGACCAGAGGTTCACTTAGAGTAACTTTAAGGAAATTCATTCCATAAGTCAAATAGTCAAGTTTCTTATTGATGCTAAATAGGTAAGGATTATACCTAGTTTTAAATAATGGGGGGTATACTGCAATTTCTTTAATCATGTTGGTGTAAGCCTTAAAGTTAAGAATAAAGATTGTGATCCTATACGATTATAATCACTTGTTTAATGACAAGTAAGTAAGTACATAGATCAAGGATGTCTAAACAAACTTTATAGTTAGTAGACACCTTAGGCATCAATGAGAGATTAAAGGCCATTAAAAGCTACCTAAAGTCATAAAGTAAAAAGGAGAGATCAAAGAGGGAGATAAGATTACAGGCAGTTAGTGCAAGAATGGAATAACTCATATTGAAACAAGAAACCTAAACTTTGACAAATATTGAAAGTGCTAACTTGATTTGGTGTAAAACTATACAATAAGAAACTTTGAGAAAAAAAGTAACTTAAATGGTTTCAAAAATCTTGATTCCAATAGATGGTTAATAAAAACCAAAATTCTAAATTTTCTATATCACAACTTTCATCATACAATGAAAAAACCTTATAAACCATGTTAATATGAGTGGTGAAATAATTATACAATTAACAAATGTTAAATAGGCTATCTTTACTCATTTTACAAGTAATTGGACATCTTTATGCAATCTTATTTGAAAATGGATGGCACATTTTTTAACAAATTGAAAATTATTGATAATTTAATTCTTAAAAGTCCTTTTTTTTATGATAGAGGTATAAGATGTAGTTAATAACTATAATGGCCAAAAGGTACTAGGACTAGATAAATTTAATTTAAACTTTATTAAACAACATTGAGAACTAGTAAAAGAAGATATATTGAACTTATTGATGGATTTTTATGACGATGGAAAGCTTTGTATATCTCTCATTTTTTTCATTTATAATATTGATTTTCAAGGTAAAAGTAGTAAGGGCAATCACATAATTTTAGCCTTTTTTATTTTTTGTTATGTTACATCTATAAAATTATGGCTAAAGTATTGGCTAACAAGCTTTGCTTGGTTATTGGAAAGGTTATATGGGAATTTCAATCAACATTCCTAAAAAGGCACTATATCATGTATAGTGTATTGATTGTCTATAAAATTATTGAAAAAAAAAAGAAAAAGAAAGAAAGCACTATCATTAATATAAACTTTAGAAAGACATAATATAATTAAGTGAAATTTCTTCAAAGAGGTAATGTAGTACATGGATTTTGATCAAGACACTAAATTTAGGAGTGTATAATGACCATTCAATTGCCTATTCTAATTAATGATTGTCCCACGCAATAATTTAAAATGGTAAGAGACTTATACCAAGGACTTTTTTATGATAACAAGCTAACCGTTTGTACAAAAATTTCAGTTTTTTTACACAATCGTTAGACTTTTTTTATGTTTCCTATAGATAATAAGCAGTCATTTATAGTGTGTACCTTACTTTGCGAGTTGTTTCTGTCGAGACAATTATAAATAAAATTCCCATGCCATTCAAAAAATAAAAATAAGCCGATCTGAAAAAGTTTGCTTGGATATATCTCACTTGAACGATATTAATGAATAGTCCGCTCACAGGGTCTTGGTCAATGAGCAACTACAAAAAGAATCAAAACTAAGAGCTGAATTGCCTTTCACCTTTCTACACATATGCACAATACATGCACTAACCTTGATTTCATCTTCCAAATTAAAGCTGCTTTTTTATTACTATTATTATTCAGAAAGAGTTCAAAATGAACAAGAAGATATTATTTGAGGGGTGGGTGTCACTTTCTTTCGATCCATTGAATGAAAAGACAGTTGAGTATATTCCAATGACCCCAAGGGGCTAACGCATAATTGACAACAAGAGGCGACATCACAATTGGCCTTTTCTCTTCCTACTTGCCGAGTATTCGGGACCATCTCGCTGTCATATATAAAATGGAATCGTTATCTTAAAACGACACAAATTAAAAAAGCCTCTTCTTTAGTCGCATTCCTTTCTGGAGAAGGCGTCCAAAGCGACTTCACGAAATTTCCGTATTATTGGTGCGTAATTTTGGGTTTGAAGTTGAAATGATGAAATGCGATACCATCCCCAAGTCCACTTTGGCGGAAATGATGCTTTTTGGGTTAAGCCTAGAAATCTATACAAAATGTGATTTATAACTAGACCCTTCATATGCATATGCGTATTAATCATCATACATGCACATGGGCATAAGCATCCATGATGTATGTTAGGCTCAATGGCTCAAAGGAGCGTACTACCATTTCATTAAGCTATCTATATATTTGTTCAAGTTGTTAGGAAGTTTGGATGAAGTATTTTGTGAGTGAGTGTTTTAACCTTTTAAATCTGTTATTGCTGTTCGGTTTTCTAAGATCAGATATGGAAGTGTGTTTGGTAAAACTTCTGCACGCAGGCTCGCTAGCATCCACCTACTTGATCTTCGGGATGGTAGACAGAATCCATATTCGGCGTCTTTAACCTTAATCCATGGCTTGATTTCGTGCGTTAAAAATTTAGAATCTTAAAGTCATGGTCTGTTGGTGAGTGGTCATAAATGGGGCGCTTGTCCAGGTCTCTAGACAAAAAGATGAACAAGAACTGCAAGTTGCAATTCGTAAACGACCCTGCCAAAAGAAATATATTTTCGTTGATGGAATCTGTGCCCAGTCAACTGATATTTTTCACGATACTTGGGCCTATGATTGAACTTAATTGGTACAGCAAAGTATGGATTAAATTCACGTCTAATTAAATTGGGTCCGATGCAGAATGGACTGATGGGTCCTAAACTGTACTAGGCATAAATGCAAATATGGTTTCCTCTTGCTTGTAGTTATGGCATTCGTTGGACTCATACTACTCGGCAATCAGATTGTCTATAATTAAACTAAACATATTAAACTATTTTCCGCATCGAAAATGGAAAATGTCAAACTAGTAACGTATCGTATTCCTCAATTATGAGATGGGAAGTTCACATCTGAGTTGTGAGATAATCGTCAGTCACTACAAGATTTGTGTTATGGGATGGTGCAAGCTGGAAGTGGGTTGGGCAGGACCCCACTATTGAAGTTTTTTCTTTTTTTTTTCTCTTTATCAATAAAATTATATAAATAAAATACCAAGTCATCGACAGCTATAAAATATGTCAACAATTACACCGCATAATTGTAGAGTACTCTTATTATAATTTTCTTTTTTTATAAAAAAAGATTACATAGTAGAGTTTCTAGTAATTTTTTAAAATTACAATTGAATTTATGTTTCCTAAACTTTATCGTGACTTAACTGCATTATTGGATTGATGTAATCCCAACCAAAATCCAGCACGTTTACTTTACCTCTGTACAAAAGTAGGAGCACACTTTGCTACTCAGTTAACATTTCTAATGCTAATCAGAAGGTGTTTTATGTTATTGCAAACGGTAGATCGAAGAAGAAAGTAACGCCAGAATTTTACGTGGTTCGGTCGACGTGACCTACATCTACGAGAAGGACAGAGGAATTCTCTTATTAGTTGAGAAAGTGTGTTACAAAATACAAAGAGCGTGACTCACCTCTCAAAACTCTCTCTTCTTCTCCTATCTTCTCCTAACCCTATTATGCCTATTTATATAGGACTAGAAGAAGGGCAAAAGAGTAATTTAGAATATAAGGCATATTCCAACAAATTTCCACCTTGCATTGTATTCTCTAAACACACAACAAAATAAAATCCTTCTATCTCTCCTCCAAATGGCCCCTTAGAGCCAGTCAAGCAAAACGAACACCAATCAAGTCCAAGCAATGCTTAAACTTGTTAGAACAAATTGGTTTCGTCAACATGTCAGCTGGATTGTCTGCAATAGCGACCTTTTTCACTGAAATCAAACCTTGAGATATAACATCTCGTAAGAAATGGTATCTGACATCAATGTGTTTGGTCCTCTTATGATACACTTGATTTTTGGTCAAGTGTATGGCACTCTGACTGTCACAGAATACGGTGGTAGTTTCCTGTGATAAACCCAAATCAGTGACCAAACCTTTCAACCAAATAGCTTCCTTGACTGCTTCTGCTATTGCCATGTACTCAGCTTCAGTAGTGGAAAGAGCAACTGTTGATTGCAATGTTGCCTTCCAACAAATGACACTGTCTGAAAGAGTGAAAATATAACCAGTTGTTGATCTTCTTCTGTCAAGGTCACCTGCATAGTCAGAATCCACAAAACCAGTACACAACCTACTGCCTCTGCTGAACATCAGTCCTACATCTGTAGTGCCTCTAAGATACCGAAGTATCCATTTAACTGCTTGCCAATGTGCTTTCCCAGGATTAGCCATATATCTACTGACCACACTGACTGCCTGCGAAATATCTGGACGAGTGCAAACCATAGCATACATAACACTCCCCACTGTACTAGAGTATGGAACATGTGACATATATTCCTCCTCCTCTAAGCTATTGGGTGACAAAGAGGCTGAAAGTCTAAAGTGTGATGCCAAAGGAGTACTTACCGGTTTGCAACTCATCATCCCAAAACGTTCAAGAACCTTCTCGATGTACCTTTTCTGTAAAAGGCGCAACTCTCTTACTTGCCTGTCTCTGGTGATCTCCATGCCCAAAATTCTCTTTGCAGCTCCCAAATCTTTCATCTCGAAATCTCTACTAAGTAGCTTCTTCAAACTATTAATCTCAGATATGCTTGTAGAGGCAACAAGAATATCATCTACATATAGTAGCAGATAAACAAATGATCCATCATGAAACTTCCTATGGTAGACACAACTGTCATACTCACTCCTTGAGTAACCATGACCTACCATAAGAAGCTGTCAAACTTCTTATACCATTGTCTAGGAGACTGCTTTAAACCATATAGGGATTTCTTCAACCTGCAAACATGATCCTCCTTGCCTTCAATCTGGAAACCCTCTGGTTGATCCATATAAATGACTTCCTCAAGATCGCCATGTAGAAAAGCAGTCTTGACATCAAGCTGCTCCAGTTCCATATCATACATAGCAACCATAGCTAAAAGCACACGAATGGAAGTGTGCTTCACAACTGGAGAAAACACCTCATTGAAGTCAATCCCTTCTTTCTGGCTATAGCCCTTCGCAACCAGACGTGCCTTGTACCTTGCATCTTCAACTCCTGAGATTCCCTCCTTCTTCTTGAAGATCCATTTGCAGCCAACAGTCTTTTTATCTTTGGGAAGTTTCATTAAGTCCCAAGTCTGATTTTTATGCAGGGACTCAATTTCCTCAGTCATAGCAATACTCCACTGGGAAGATTCGGCACAAGTGACAGCCTCTGAGTAGTTTCTAGGTTCATTGTACTCCACCTCTTCCGCTACTGCCAAACAATAAGCAAAATCTGAGTATGAAAACTTGGTTGGTGGCTTGATAGTCCTTCTGGGTCTGTCTTTGGCGATACTGTACGGCTGTGCCTGTTGAGTATCTTGAGTATCCTCGACTGTTTCTGAAGTGTCAACCTGAATCTGTTGACCTGACTTAGAAGGAATATCACTTTCAAACTCCACCTGCTGTGTGGAACTCCCACTATCTTCATCGTTTGGCCTTAAGACTTCCTCTTTTAGATGCAACATAGCAGATTCATCAAATGTCACATCTCTACTGATGAGGAATTTTGGAGACTTAGGGTCTGGACACCACAACCTATAACCTTTCACACCAGAAGCATAGCCAAGAAAAATGCATTTCTTAGCCCTCGGTTCAAACTTTCCCTCATTAACATGAGCATAAGCAGGACAGCCAAATATCTTCAAATCAGAATAATCTGCAGGTTTGCCTGACCATACCTCTTCAGGTGTCTTACACTCAATGGAAGTACAAGGAGATCGATTTACCAACCAACAAGCTGTATTAACAGCTTCTGCCCAAAACTCCTTGCCCAAACCTGCATTGGATAACAGACATCTAGCTTTCTCTATCAAAGTCCTGTTCATGCGTTCTGCAACTCCATTCTGCTGTGGAGTTTTTACAACTGTGCGGTGTCGTACAATGCCTTCAATTTTGCAAAACTCATTGAATTTGTTATTGCAAAATTCAAGGCCATTATCTGTTCTCAGCCTCTTAATTTGCTTTCCAGTCTGCTTTTCAAGTAAAGTTTTCCACTGCTTGAAGGTTTCAAACACTTGACTTTTATATTTCAAAAAATATACCCAAACTTTACGAGAAAAATCATCAATGAAAGTGAGCATATAAGCAGCACTCATACCTTTAGAGAGAACCTGAGAAGGACCCCAAAGATCTGAATGGATGTAGTCCAATGTTCCCTTTGTTTTATGGATGGTTGTACTGAAACTTAACCTCTTCTGCTTCCCAAAAACACAATGCTCACAAAATTCTAATTTTCCAGTGTTCTGACCACACAAAAGACCTCTCTTACTCAAGGCAGCCATACCTCTTTCACTCATGTGTCCCAGCCGCATGTGCCACAACTTCGTCACGTCTGAATCTGAAACTGAAGTAGAAACTGCAGTTGAGTCTGTGACTGTCGAACCATGCAAGAAATACAATGTGCCAATTCTGGCAGCCTTCATCAATACAAGAGCACCTCTGGAAACCTTCAAAACTCCACCTTCACACCCAATCTTGCAGCCATTCTTCTCAAGAGTGCCTAAAGAAATAAGATTCTTCGTCAAATCTGGAATGTGTTTGACCTCAGACAAGGTCCTAATGACACCGTCGTGCATCTTGATTTGCATTGTACCAATCCCAGCAACCTTACAGACATGATCATTTCCTAACAGAACACCACCATTTATTGACTTATAAGTGGAAAATCATTCTCTGTTAGGAGTCATATGTTGCGAGGCTCCAGTGTCCATGATCCAGGTATCTTGAAATCTGTCTTGGCCTTGAGTGACACAAAGCATATCATCACTCTCATTTGCTGCCACATGAGCTTCTCCTGGTGGATGATTCTTCTGATTGCTGTCGCTTACTTTCTGCTTGTTTTTCAACTTGTAACAATCAGACTTGATGTGCCCTTTCTTCTTGCAATAATTGCATGTCAGATTCTTGTGCCTTGATTTCGATCTTGATTTACTTGAATTCCGACCTCTCTCCTTTGATCTTCCTCGATCAATAATCAAACCAACACTCTGATCTGATGTCTCAGAAAATGTCAAACTACTATCAATTTTCTCCTTGGCCTGCAAATTAGTCTTGACATTCTCAAGGGAAATATCTTCCCTGCTATAGATCATAGTATCTCTAAAATGCTTGTATGAAGGAGGCAAAGAGCACAATAGCAATAAGGCTTGATCCTCATCGTCAATATGAACATCAATTTTACTCAAATCAGTAACAATTGAACTAAACTCTCCAATATGTGATTTCAAAGAAGTACCTTCTGACATACGAAGAGTATAAAGGCGTTGTTTTAATTAGAGCCTGTTAGTCAAAGATTTCGTCATGTACAGACTTTCCAATTTTAACCACGCACCAGCTGATGTTCTTTCACCGAGGATTTCTCTCAAAACTTCATTTCCTAAACTGAGTTGGATCGAGGATAGAGCTCTTTCATCCATGTCATCCCAATCTGTATCAGACATTGACTCCGGTTTCTTCTCCTTACCAAGTAGGGCCCTTTTTGTACCTTCTCGCGTCGGAATTGTCATCATTCGAACTTGCCACAATACAAAATTAGTGTTTCCATCGAACTTCTCAATTTCAGACTTCACCATTGATGAAGATGAAGAAGTCATTGCAACAAAACACTCACAACGAAAATTGAAGAATACAAATTTATGGCCCAAATCACAATTTTCCTATACAGTACTAACGACGTTAAAACAGTGCTTACGCCGTTTTTACAGTGCCGCCGCCGTTTGCCTCCCGTTGATCTACTGTGCAGCTCGCCGATCTACAGTGACTCCGACCCGTTGGAACTCGATCTGTTCCTTTCTTCCGTCGGATCTGCACCGTTTCAACGCCAATGGCCTTCCGTCGAGTCTTTTCCCATTGGTCGCCTTCTCTCTGCCTCTCTTTACAAGATTGATGGCTGGGGTGCTCCGTATTTCTCCGTCAATTCCTCCGGTGATATCGTCGTCCGCCCTCACGGCGTGGAGATCCTGGTCCACCAGGAAATCGATTTGTTGAAGGTTGTGAGAAAGGCTTCGGATCCGAAACCCGTGGGCAGGTTGGGGCTGCAGTTGCCCCTTATTGTTCGTTTCCTGACGTGCTCAAGAACAGGCTCGTGTCTCTGCAGTCGGCTTTTGATTTCGCCGACTTCGTATGGTTTTGGTTGGTCGAATCAAAGGAACAGAGAGGGGGCGCCGACTTCGATTTTCTTCTTTTTTTTTTTTTTTTTTTTTGGTGGGACGGAGGCTGCGGTGTGGGTGGCCGGAGAGAGAAAAAATTTTTCTGCGGTGGGACGGAGAGAGGCTGTGGTCGTCGGTGGTGTGGGTGGCCGGAGAGAGAGAAAAAAAAAATTTTTTTCTTTGGACTCTGATACCAATTTGTTATTGCAAACGGTAAATCAAAGAAGAAAGTAATACCAGAATTTTACGTGGTTCGGTCGACGTGACCTACATCCACGGGAAGGACAGAGAAATTCTCTTATTAGTTGAGAAAGTGTGTTACAAAATGCAAATAGCATGGCTCACCTCTCAAAACTCTCTCTTCTTCTCTCATCTTCTCCTAACCCTATTATACCTATTTATATAGGACTAGAAGAAGGATAAAAGAGTAATTTGAAATACAAGACATATTCCAACATTTTATTTACCGGCGAATTCATTCATTGGTCCAAGTAAAACACTGTGTCCACATTATATAAAGTGTCAAACAAGGCAAAAGGAAGGCATCATATCGAGAGTCACCTTTGTTGACGTTTCTCTTTAATGTTTGCTCATGGAAAAATAAGCTGAGAAAATTATTCAAAGGTTCCGCGGAAAAGACACAGGACACGGAGTGGCAACTTGACGTGGTATGCTTCGACCCCCACGAAGCCTGTCATAAATGGGTCAGGCACTGCCAAGTGGTTCACTTGGTCAAAAACTTGAAGCCCACTTCAAAAGCCAACTGGAGAAAGCCACCAAAGACCAAGTCAAAGCGTGCAGCCTTTTATATACAAAGCTGTATAAGCTCCAACACGTACCAAAAGCCTGCAAGCCAACATTTCCTCTCATACCCAACTGCAGAATCACATCTCACATTTCGTGGCTCCCAGTATGCAAAGCATCCCCCGAGTTCGTACTCAAGAGAGGCTACGAATTCCGGCGAGGCAGTCCTTGTCCGGAAACGCGGAAAGTGGCAATCGGGTTCGTAGAAACAATCATCTTGCAGCAACTTCATCTCCTAGGCCAAAATCAATTTGCACATGCTCAAACCGTCCCGGTTCGGTCAAGTGTCGCAGGCATGGCTATGCGGTGCCTAGTGACAAGTTGAAAAGGCAGCATGCCCTTAAAGAGATAATAAGGAGAGCATTGACACCGCCAAACCGCCACCCAACTCTCCGGTGTTGGAATTTCCGGCCAACGCCTAGTCGGCTCTGTAACATGTCCATGGCCTAGTTTGGGTTGCGTACTTCATGTTTATAATATTTTTTTATTTATTTCATTCATTTACTTGAATAGATATTCTTGCATTCAATTGAGTGTGTAAACAGGATTTCTTTTTTTTTTTTGTTTTTTTTTGATTTATGTCTAATTTTTTGATAGTGGTCGTAACTACACGTAGCTTTGTGAGCATATTCATGATTTGAAGGTGCGGATCGATTCAAGAGTTGACTCTTCTTGGTCAATTTTTGCGGCGTGTTTGACAGTTTATTCTAAAGTTTTCTTTATTGGTCAAAATAATCCACTCCCTCCACCACGATTAAAAAAAAAAAAAAAGCAAAAATGAGCTGTGGACGCACATTTTAATAAAAAAATATCATTAAAATTGTTGATTACACAAAAATAAAATTATAAACATACAAATTGATGTTTACAGTTATATATATATTTTTCTATCTGCGTCACTCTCATGTTTAAAATTATAATTTTGGTAGGAACATTAAATTTTTATATAAATTAAGTGAAACAAAATTTAACTCTTAAAGTTTTGCTCAAAATTATTTCTAGATTGTTGGTCCGACGGGAAATGACACAACTTAATTATAATCCTTTACAAATTTAAATGAGAAAAAAGGGACGGGCAGCAAACTACATTATTCAAAATTTGTTTTTGATCAGTAGCCATGTTTATCTTAAAATGTAGAACTATTTTATTAACTAATCGTAAACGATGATTATCATGGTAAGTATATTCAATGGGTAGCTCACATGTTGTGTTGCCGTTCAATTTAATAGCAATTTTAAACGAATCACGAACAAAAAGTTAAAATGATAAATAAAAAAAAGACCCTAACAACTTGAGATGTAATTTATACAAATTAAATTTGTATTAGGATCTCCTAGACTAAAAAAAAAAAAAGGTTTGTAATAGGTTCTGTACTCGTAAAAATATGTTAGTTTTTTTTATTGGGAATTTTCTTTTGTAATTTTTTCCTTTTGACAAAAAAAAAACAGAGAGAGAGAGAAGTTGTTAGGATGGAAATTTTATATAACTTTAAAAACCTTTTCTTTTGGTAACCTTCCTAGTTTTTTACCCAGCATTATAATATACAAGAATTTTAACTCAAATTAAAAATTTATTTAAATTTTTTCAATTCAATAACACAAAATAGAAGTGTATATACGCAGATAATATCAAATAAGATAAATTCAAATTTTGCTATCATTTGATGTAAAAAATAAAATAAAATAAAAAAGTAATACTCAATTAAACTTAAAAAAATGAAATATATTAGAATGTGATTTGTAAAATTTTATAATTTGTAAGATATCTTAATTCATAAGTTTATATGAATATTTATAATTAAAATTAAGTACTTTAAGTTAAATGAAAAAATATTCTAAAATATTTAAATTATTCTTATATAACTTACTAAAATTTTTAATTATACTAAAATACTATAAAATAAATAAATAAATTATAAAATAATAATTACAATATGATTTATAAGATAATAAAAATAATTTTATAGCATATCCTATATTATTCAAGCTATAATATATAACAATTTTTACACTAAAATTTTAAATCTTAACTTGAAGAAAAATAGAGAATTAAACTTAGATCCTAGCATGATGTCCGTTAGTATAAAATCTATGACAATGAATTACAATAATACTTTCAAAACCACATAACACTATATATATAGCACAAAGCCAATGACATGTTAGTGCAGTTATTTCGTAAACTACAACTAAATGAATGAAGGGAAGAAGGAATTACCATATGAGCCTGCAACAATGTTACCCAAGTTGCGTACATGACGTCCTTCATCTTTTGGAGCTCCAAGGTCCTTCTTTAAGGTCAATCAAAACAAAATTTCATGTTAGAATTATTGGTTGTGGAAGAGATAATTAGTGGGATTGTTATACGAAAGAACACAACACAAATCTCTATCAATAAATAAATATAAACTTCAACATAAGCTTGATCGAAATCCCCAGTCACGTTTAGAAAATTGGAGGCTCTCTTTTACAATTTATTTCTTGTGAGTCTCTCCATTTTGGTTACGCATGTATGTTGAGCATTAAAGATAGGAGAACTAAATAGAATATCTTTGGAGTTATGGATTTTGTCACATTAACTTCAGTTACCTTTAAAATTAAGGAGAGAAAAATTAAAATTTTCTCACTTATCATAATGCCTTATATATATATATATATATAGATGTATATGTAGTTTAAAGAAGATAAGATTTGATGATGAGACGAGAGAAAATAGAGCTAACAACTTATAATTTCAAAGGTGGTGGGACTGGGTTTGATGGCTAAACATTTGATTCTGTGGACAGTATTGTAGCGTCGGTGCGAGAGAGGCAATTTTTGATTATTAGTTTTGTTGTCTTGATGTTATATTTTTATTTATTTATTTTTATAAGAACCATAACCCGATGACTCGTATCAAGTCTCATTTTTTTTTTTGTTTTTTTTATTTCAAAAATTGTTATAGTATAATTTTTTTTATATCTCGAAATATAGGGCCTTAATTATTACATAATATAAAATAATATAAGTTAAATGTAAATTTTTTTAAGTCAAAAAGGGATATTTTTACTCATTCAAACCCATTTTGTATAAATATAAATTTCCCTTCTGCAAATCAATATTACCGGAAGATCAAATTCATGAATATTTAAAATTTGAAGTTACGGAAGGTATGATCCAACAGGCAGAGGCATTAAAAATTAAGCCAGGTATTATCCATAAAAAAGAATTGAGGACATGATCTTGATTGATTGTCTTAACCCCAAAAAAAAAAAAAAAAATTGGAGAGTGAGCCAAGCTCAGCTTTGATTCTAATATCATTCTTAAGTCAAGTAAGGCGTAAATTGAGTAACCCAACTCGCAAAAATAGAGCAAACAGTATCAATTATGTGCATAGATCACCACGCATTGGATTCATCCATTTCAAATAAAGCATCATTACTTAAATTTAGTTTTCTCCCATTAAACTTTAATGCACCATCCTGTCACTGAAAGTATTACGCCCAGGTTTATTTGTTTGATAAAATGATTTTTTATTTTATAATAATAATATTTTTTTTTGTTGATCATACATTTTTGTTTGTCCACTATAAAAAAATTGAATATATATATATATATATATTATCGAAAACAGGCGTACTTTTAAGTATTAAAATAATATTGTAATGTCAGAGACAACGTTTTTACTCTTTCCTGCATCGAAGCTTAGGGTTGGAGAACACTAAAAAACCAGGTGCACCCCAGCCCTGGTTAGCCTTGACCTGAAGGCTATAAATATTATTTATAAAATATTTTTAATTACATTAATATTTTATATGTAATATATATATATATATATATATTTATTTATTTATTTATTTATTTTTTACTTATAGAAAATATAGTGTATATAACATTAAAATTTTTTCTAACTATTAAAATTCATTTACATAATCGGAGTCTTTCTTAATAACAAGCCTACTGATGTTATTATTATATGGAAACAACCATTCAGACACACAAATAATAAATACGTTTTATCTGTATTATTTTTGTAATTATATCGATTATGTCTGTGTTTATCGAGTTTTTTTTTTTCCCTCTTCTCCTTCTTCTTCTTTTCATTTTATTTAGATTTGTGTCAAAATTAAAAATAATTTGTCTTCCTTTCATGCTATAATCAGATCGTAAACACACCATTTTCAGGAAAAAAAAAATTATTACAGGAGTTTGGTTTTTGCATTTTTGTAGCATTGATCGACAAAGTGAAGAGCACACTGTATCTCCCAATAATTGGATAGAAGATAAGTAAACTTGTCTGTGTCCTATGCCTTTCTTCCTCTCCCGGCAACTTCACCCATTTTACAGTGCAGAAAGCTCCCTATCCCCAGCAGCAAACTCAACAGAAAAATGTCTGACTACTTGCCTCAAGAAGTACTCGTAGAAATCTTCTGCAAGCTGCCCATCAAAACCCTCCTGCGGTGCACGAGCGTCTGCAAGTCTTGGTGCTCCCTCATCCGAAGCCCTATCTTCATTTCCACCCAACTCACCAAAGCCAACCACGACAACAACCTTTTACTGTTGTCCTTGCATTGTCCACATACTGGAGAAGAAAGATACTCTATTCACTTGGACGATGAACAGTTCAGCGACTACTTGGACCTTCCTCTGCCACCTAAGACCTGTGACAAGTCATCTTTGAACAAGGTAATCGGTTCTTGCAATGGTGTGCTTTGTCTTGCTCACCATATCCAAAGTACCATTGATTCCTATTTTCTATGGAACCCATCAATTAGAAAGTCACTTTTTTTACCACAACCTCAATCTCTTCTCTTGAAAGATGGGTTATTCCCCAAGGAGTGTTTGGGATTCGGGTTTGATTCGTGCACCAATGACTATAAACTACTGAGAATCGTGCAATTCGTGGATGAAAAGTCCTTTAGGCAAGTCTCTGTTAATTTTGAGCTTTACTCTCTTAGTGCTGGTTCTTGGAGGAATATCTCTTCCGTAGCTCCTGATCTTGAAATTGCTTGGTGTACTAGTCCGGTTGCTTTTGTTAATGGCTTCATTCACTATGTTGGGTTCCAAAGAATTAAAAGCGTTGACCATGGTTCAGAGAGGTTTAACAATTTGATCTTGGCTTTTGATGTGAAAAATGAGATTTTCCAGAAGGTTGTGCTGCCAAAGGCTCCGGCGGCTGTGCACCCATATGGGTTATCTATATGGAAATACAAGGAAACTTCCATTGGTATTGTCGATGACAATTCATTTGGTTCGCAATTTCGCATATGGGTCATGAAAGTATATGGATTGGAGTCATCTTGGACTAAGCTGTTGATTGTTAATGAAAGCCCCTGCAGACGCATTAGACTTTCTGGGTTGGCAGCATGCAGGAACAACGGAGAGTTGGTCTTGAAAACTATCATCCAAACATCAGACGAAAACTATGCAGGGGGCATAGTCTCTTACGATACCGAGACTCATAAACATAGAGATCTGCGGCTTTGGTGGAAAGAATACAGCAAATGTGTTTGTTCCTACACGGAGAGCTTAGTTTTGCTTGACATAGGAAGTGGAAGTAGTGATGAAATTGATGCAGTTCCTGCAGAAAAATTAGGGAGGACAGGCAAATGAGATTTTGGGAATAAATTCCCCAAACTCATGTTATCTTTTCTTTATGGCAACTGTATACATCTCTTTCACATACTTTCTTAAGTTTGTATCATGTTTTAATTTTTAAGTTTGACTTTGTTTCCTTGAGTTTATGCATGTAGAGATCTTAAATAATGTTGCATTTGAATCTTTGGATCAACTCGTGAACTTGTGGTAGAATCTGCGGGACGTTTTCTTTCATCTTGTCACTTGGATGGAAACTTCTAACCAGTCCCACCCGCACTCCCAAATTCTTGGTTACTTCTGATTTTCGGCTGCCAGCTTGTTTGACTGGATGTACATTTGAGTGATTTTCGTAGATAGAAAAGCATCGGAAGTTACTGAGCCTGAAAAGTGTTGGAGAGACAAGTTGGTTCAGTGATAGAACAATATATTGCTGCAGGTCGGGCAGCAGGTAATTTCCTGCGGCTCGAACGTGGAAAGTTCAAGACTTGCCTCATGGCAACAAAATCTCTTTCAAAACAAAACCATCAAAACGAACAGGGAAACAGAACTTTTAACTGTTCATTTGCTTCTTGTTTGATGCCCTTTTAGAACAGAAGAGTCACATCTCACCATGCTTTCTACCATTGAGATTACCTTTCTATGACAATCTAATTGCAACCGTAACCCAACATCATGGGGCCACATAATTATTTAATCTCCTTCAATCTATTTACAATTGTAAGTCAGATGGTACTTGTTACAATTCCAATCTCCGCAGAAGCAAATCTAAAACTTTGGCTATTTCTTCCTTTTTGCTTGTTGATGGCGCATAACCCTTCCCTTCTTTTTGGCCTATTTGATCTTTGCATAATGCAGAAATATTGTTTGTGTGACACGCGGCAAGTTTTAGTTTGAGAACTGTCAGTCCAAACTGTGGGAAATTTGACACCCAAGCTAAGTGGTTTATAATTAATCAACAAATCCACATTTTTTGGTTTGACAGCCAATCAATTTAGTACTTCTTGCCTACCTCTACTTTGTCTACTGTTTGTGGTTTGCTTATAAGATCAAGTTGGAATAAGCAATTAGTAGAAAATGATTATCAGCTATTTTGGCTTTGGGAGAGACCCTTATACACTTTTGTTTCATGGATATTTCCTCAGTTTGCTCGATATATGATTGGTTTCTGTATGTAATTGTTTGAAACTTTCTCATTGATTGAAACGAATGCACGAGCAAGTGAGTGATGAGTGTAGGTGTTTAATCTTTTCCCTGCTTCTAACCCAATGGAAGCGTGACTCTTTGAATTTTGGCGATCAGAGGAGACAGGGAGCTTAGCGGGGGACATGAAGAGTCGTCGAGCATTTGCTGAAATTGAGCATCCATTCATGACCTCAAATGCACTTTTCATCTGTTTTGGAGAAGCATGCTCTTTTGGGGTGGATCTCGTCTTCTTTTCGGCATCTGCTTGATTTTAATGCACACTTCTTGTATACTTATAAGTATGTATTAAATGAGGTTAGCAAGTGAAAGAAGCAGAGGACTAAAAATGTGCCCTTTGATTAGACTGATGCAACATGCTGCTCCCCATCCTTCAATGGAATTGAGGTGAAGCTTTTTGTTTTCTGTCGAACCCATGTTTTTATGAAACTCAAAAAACGTAAAATGCGAACACATTTCCAAGAAGAATTTGTTCTCCTTAAATTATCAAGACGAGATGCTTTGCTAATAGGCAACGTAGCAATACATTACTGGTTGTCATCCATCAAAATAATAAAGTTGTGAGTGTATTTACTTTTACTTTTTTTTTTTTTTCTCAGTTTGTAAAGACTAGGATTGAATATTACGCCGCCAAGAGTTGTGATTTTATTTTTGTTATCGGAAGTCTCAAGTTCCATTAGGTGGGGCTTGGAATGTGCAAGGAATAAAATAAAATAAAATATGTGTGATTTGGTTATAAGAAATTAATTAATTATGTAAATTAGACAGGGTTATGATATGCTTTTTTTTCTTTTTTTGGTTTAATATTTGGCACAAACTGGAAAATTGAATACTTTTCCACGAAAGAAGATTTGATATACTCTTTGCATAATAAGTAAGGGCAGAGCAACAAACCAACCAATCTGCGGATGCTAACGAAGACACGTTCCCTACATTTTGACTTCACTTACTCTCACTTTAACTCTCCTCTCCTGCATTCAAAAACCCTATAACCCAACACACACACACACACACACGGGGCTCTCTGTTTCCATTTTATTAACATCCCAATGCTCTAAGGAACCCAACAAATAAATATCAGTCGAACGGAGAAACAAGGCACAGCCGAAACATGCAAGTCTTGAGAACTCACGCGTTAAAGCATGGAGCTTTCAAGTTTGATTACCAGTTCCTTAAATTGGGTTTGGTTAGATATGCTGTGACCAGTTGCAGGGCCGTGTTGCTTCCCCAGTTCGGTGGGCCCGAGGTGCTGGAGCTCCGGCCTGACGTTGATGTCCCCTTGCTCAAGCCCAATGAGGTCTTGGTTCGTGCCCGTGCTGTAGCAATTAATCCGCTTGATACCAGAGTGAGTGCATTTCTCGCCGTTGAATCACAAAGGAATGCGTTAAATTTGTCGTCTTTTTTCATTTTTCTAAATGGGTTTTGTTTCTTTCACCGATTGAAATTCAATTAGCGAGACAAGTATGGAAGTGGATTTTGCATGAGGATCAGAGACAGAGTGAGCTGGAAATGTTGTTGTTTTGTGAATTTTATTGATGTTATGTTTGGGGAGTGGTCTGGCATCATTGGAATTTTGAGTATAAAAAGGTACAATTGTTGTTATTGGTGATTACATGTACTTAAGTCAAATGGTATAGAAGGGAGAGGAATGTCAATGGATAGAACAGAGTGATCGTGTAAAAGCAGATTTGGATGTAATATGGTTGTGCAACAAATGTGTAATGTGTATCTGAGAGTTTTTGCATTGGAGAGGAAGTAATGATCACGTTTGACTTGAATACATTGAATTTAAATAGCTGTTCAAATTTGGTTGTTGAGTTGTTCAATGCAAACACTTAACCATAAGACATAAATTTGTGGTACAGAATTTAAATCTGGTGTTTTGTTTTCCCTTTCATGGGATTTAGACATTAGGGAATTTCATTAAAAAAGTGGGGAAATTATTTTCTGGGAACTATTTAATATTTGCCACTTCATTTTCATCCATTGATGGATGAGAGTTTTTCTTGTATTGGTTTCACCAGGAAGGACAAGAAAGCTGCAAACTTTTTAGGTTGACCACAATTTTATGGGACAGGAAGTTTCAAAAACAGAAATAATCCATCACAAGTGAGGAATAGTTTGCTGTGTACTCTTACTTAAAGTCATCCTAGTGTTCATACTCAGTTTAGTTCTAGGTAAATTTGTATAGGCTCTTACTGTTCTCAAAGAAAAAGATCTTTTCCTTCCATACACATTAGGTGAAAATGGATAGTACTTGTCGAATGTTTTCTGTTAGTGCTTGCTCAATATCACCATTAACTAAGTCACAACATTAACCAAATGCCTTGTCAATTGGTTTTCCCAATCATTTCTAGGCTTAATTAGCTGGCAGGTAACTTGGTTTTATATCCTGAAAGCATACTACCAGACAAATCATGAGGTTTGTATTTTTGCTTTTAGATCTTGACTAGGGGTGATGAAAACTGGCAATATTTAGCATGAATTAGCATACTACCTGCTTGATGCATGTATGATGTTTTATGCCAGTTCATATGATGTTATAGCATTTAAGTTACCTGATTTTCATCCATGGCAAATCTTTGACTTTGCTGAGAGTGGTTGGCTGCTTAAATCCCTATGTAGAGTGTTCTGCAAAGATACTCCATGTTTATGAAGTGCTTTAGGATTTTATACTGGGGGAGTATCTTCAGATATTGAATGTCCAACACTTTAATGTTTCCAGATGCGATCAGGCTATGGCCGTTCAATTTTTAAGCCACTTTTACCTCTTATTTTGGGTCGGGATATTAGTGGTGAAGTTGCAGCTGTTGGAAGTTCAGTGCATTCACTGAGTATTGGGCAAGACGTTTTTGGTGCACTGCATCCAACTGCTGTGAGAGGTACTTATGCTGACTATGCAGTTCTTTCAGAAGATGAAGTTGCTGCAAAACCATCATCAGTATCACATGTGGTATGTATTGTGCTAATAATTCTTATGTACAAATATTATCCATGCAATCTCATTTCACTGCTTGTCTCTATTGTCATTGCTTCCCACCCTCATGCACCAAAAAATGGCCCCCACCCTCCCGAAAAAAAAAAAAACCTGTGTCTAGCAGTCTATGGTTTTTTTTTTTGTCCCTTTCTTTTCAGGCAAACATATGCACATGCTTTGTTCTCCATGTACACTTTTTATTTGCAGACATCTATTTAGGCATTTCTTAGTGAAAAGAGTCAAATGGAAGAACAGTTTTGAGTTCTTTGTTCACTCTGTATGTAGGAACACTATGTTCTAATTTTCATTTGGTTGCTTTGCAGCTTTGTATATCTTCACCTTGCCTCTTTTTTCACTCTAGAAACTGACCTGTAAATACTTTTGTATGATCTTGTAGGAAGCAAGTGCTATACCTTTTGCTGCATTAACTGCATGGCGTGCTCTGAAAAGTACTGCTAGGTTGTCAGAGGGGTATGATCCTGTAGCTGAAATTGACCTTCTTTGGACCGGCTTCACTTTTTTATGAGTTCAAGTTATTTTATTTTGAAACAAGCCGGAATTTGTAGAGGATTCTATTTAACTTTTTTTTTTTTAAATATGGACTGAAATTTCTGAGGAGCTACCAGTTCTTCACTTAATCAATCAGCTGCTGTATTTGATTTTCCCACCTTGTTTTAAACTATTCATCAGGAATTTCTTTGGTTTGCTTTGCAATCAAGGAAACCCTAGAGCAACTTATTAAGCAGAAAATGTGAAGATAGTGATTGACTTCCTCCTATACGTAGTTGAAACATTAACATTTTTAGGCTTATCTTTGTCTCTTTGTTCTCTTGTGAAGAATGATAGTATGCAGTTAAGTTAAATCCCTTGTCTATAAATGGTAAACTCTTGATAAATGCTAACCTCTTGCATCAAACTGTCAAAGAGAATGAAGAGCATGGCATCTGAATGTGGAATATGCAAATTTGTTTAGTAAGTTTTCTATATGTATTTACTCAAAATGATATTTTTAATCCCATTTCTATAGGCAAAGACTATTGGTAGTTGGTGGTGGTGGAGCAGTTGGTTTCGCAGCAATACAGCTTGCAGTAGCTGCAGGCTGCTATGTTACAACAACATGTGGAGGACAAAGCATAAATCGAATGCTGGGAGCTGGGGCTGAGCTGGCTGTTGACTACTTAGCTGAGGTAATGCCTCAATGTTTCCTAATGGCTGCACGCTATAACGCCAACCTTTAAAATCACACCATCAACATTTTAATCTTGATTTCTGTTCTTTGTTTATCTAGGAATCATGTGCATATATCTTTCCATCTGGATTATGTGACTTGAGACATGAAGGATGCTTTCACTGGTGTACTAACATGTATGGCCTGCAGGATATTGAAGTAGCAATAAAGGGGAAGTTTGATGCTGTTTTAGACACCATTGGTGTTCCGGAGACAGAAAGGATTGGCATTAATTTTTTGAGAAGAGGTGGACACTATATGACACTTCAGGTAGGAGATGGGACTTATCATTTCATCCACTGTGAAAGTAAAGATTTTGGTGCAAGCATCCCAAATGCTTCATCCCTTTAGAACTTGAGGATCCCTTTGTCTTTGATGCAGGGTGAGGCAGCATCCTTGACTGATAGGTATGGACTTGCAGTTGGGCTTCCAATTGCTACAGCTATTTTACTGAAGAAACAAATTCAATACCGATATTCCCACGGAATAGGTACACTACTTTTATGTTACCTAATTTCACTTGATAGTGGCTAGAAACTGACATTATTTTTCCTGAAGTGAAATGGAGTTCTATTTGTGTTACTCCCTCCATACAATATTTCTCTTCTAGACTTCACTAAGGCTGCTCATAGACTTTTCTTGCATCTATTTATTTGTGCAATTAGATCACATGATAGGAAAAAGGAGTTATGAGGGAAAGAGTGTGCCAGGAGTAATTAGCAATTATTGTGGTCATTACCATTGTTCAGGTCAACAGATGCAGTTAGATGTCTAACTGCTACAGATAGGGAACTCCAGTGAGCTTATGCTGATGGAAAAGAATAGAAATAACGGGCTTATTTGAAGAGCACTATAGTAGTGTCATGCATCTCACACATGGGGGATTTCTTCAAGGGCTTTTGTGGAGAAAATAACAATTGTTTCCACAAGATTGTGGCCTACTGTCACCTGTCCTGTCAAATATTTCTTTGGATATTACTTTTTTTCCTTTGAGGGATGAATCTGCTGGAAAAGATTTTCTTTTATATGCTTCAATTCATTCTTGAATGCTGTCCGATTATCATGTCCACATGGTTATTGCACTGCATGTGCATCACAGTAAATTTTGCAAAAACCATCACATATTTTTTGTTTGATGTTGCAGAGTATTGGTGGACGTACATGAGGGCTGATCCAGATGGCCTAGATGAGATCCGCCGGCTATCTGAAGCTGGGAAGTTGAAGATACCGGTGGAGAAAACATTTCCAATAACACGTGTGAGAGAGGCTCACAAGGCTAAAGACAAAAAGCAAATTCCTGGCAAGGTGGTGCTGGAACTCGACTGAAGAAAATTCCATCAAGTCGCACGAACATTCTCAGTTATTGAGTTTATTGGCTAAAGTCTTATCTTCTCATTTCTGTTAAAGGTAATTCCTCTGGATACATTTAAGATTATTCTTGCATCATAGGGAAGACCTGTACAATAAGTGCCTGAACATTTTGTATAGGCGGTAGAAGTTTAGTGGGTGGAAACTACGAATATCCTCAGTTGGGAACACCTGTAAATGACGGAGGATGTTCCTTTTACTAAAATTTTGCAGCCTAATCCTGTAATTACCCATATTTTTTAGTTGATCGCCGATTGGCAGTTTGATCGATGCTGCTTGGGGCACTAATATCTGCAATTATCTTTGTTACCTTTATTTGATGCTGGTGAATCCCTTTTCAATGACTGCAGAGGTATTAGGATTCCATCTAGGTTTTGATGCAACTACAATCAGGAGGCTTCCATCCCGCCAAGGTCTCCACCCGGCTCGATACATTTTCGCCGATCGATCTACCAGACCTGCCCTCGGGACATTCTTCATAACAGTTGACCATTGCTGCTACCGACTTCACTCAGCTTGCTATAAAAAAAAAAAAAAAAAACAAGCTCATTCCTCCATCTTCAATTAAATCAGCATGTGGCAGCAAACATTACTTGGTCTTTCGTCCTGTTTCGTCCACAGTCCTCCTAAAATTAAAGGCTAGCTGCTCCTGCAAATTAGTGTGAATAAACCTCACAGATTATCAGAGCATACCGGACTCTTGTAAAAATAGGAAGCCCTCCTACAGTCGCATAAGAGATGCAGCATGATTTCAGAGGGATCAGATGGATGCAAGGGGCAGGAAAGTCTGTTGTTGCAAAACCCCTTCTCCATCTTGCTTGATTACACATAACCTGTCGTTAAAATATGACGACAAATTTATTATTTAATTAGACCGTGGTTTTCCAAGTTCTTAAAAAGGTGCCAGGACATACATCGAAGGAATGCAGCTTGATTCCTAATGATATTTCATATTTTTTCATAGACTCGTACAAATAAATGCTGTTACAGAGACCAGCACAATACGTACAGTCTGTCAATGGCAAGCTACGGTGTCACCCGTCTTCTCAGTCAACTCATTGCTTGAACACTCACTTTGGACCACCCGACAATCTTGGACGGAGAGAGCATAAGAAGCAATTAATTAATTAATTAATTAAATCAAATATCCAAAAGTATGCTCTGGATCTCATTTCCGTTTTTAAGAGAAAACCCAATTACCTAGTTAGTGTGTCTGCATGTTGCTGTAAATGTCTGGTCTAGAGCCCTGCTTTTGAGGTAACCTTGACCCCCCAACACTGTCCTCCTGATTTCCCCATTTGAGGTTTTTTGGGATCAGGGTTTTTGCCACACTGCCATGCACGAAGGCGGTGTGCGTGAAAACCTAGTTAGGTCTCCATTGGATTGCCTTGCCATGGATGAGCATTTTGACGTGGCAGGTGATTAGTGGATAGTTCGGTTATCATACTGTGGCGATTGCCGTAGTGGATAGCAAATGACCAAACCACGTATGACATAGCACAGAGTCGAATGCCGACGAGGCCTTCGGCTTTGGTCTTTTCAGAATAATAATAATAATAACGTGGGGTTTTTCTTTTTTTCTTTTTTTTTTTTTAATATATGCGCGTGCGATTCCTGTGATCATTATTATTATACGCTCGATTTGGGAGAATTTGGGCAAATAAACTATTAGGGTTTTTGGGAAATTTTGGATTAACTTGGCCAAAAACTATGATAAGAAAACGAGAGTATTATTATGAAAAATAATTTATATTTAAAATTTTAACAAACTTTTATTTTTATTCAAGTGATATATTTTTTTAAAGGGTTGTTCAAGTGATACTTGAAGTAAAATAAACTTAATTTAATTAATTAAGTTAGTAAAAATTTTTGATCCTTTGAGTTTGAAGAGTTTTTTTCATTATTTTTAATTTTCTTGAATGTGGAAGATTTCTCATAAATATAAATTGGTGTACTTTATACTTTAATCTAATTTATTTATATAAAAGTCAATATGCTAAAGTTCAAGTTATATACACTAATGTCATGAATGTGAAATAAATTAAAAATATATTATAAATTTAATATCTTAAAATTAAAATTCAAAATTTTATTCAATAAAAATGATTGTATTACCAATAAATTTTTTGGATATTATTAGATAACAAACATTTATCAAGGTAATTTTTTGTTTAAAAAATTAATTTTTATTTTTTATTATTACCAATTGTCAAAAAAATAAAAATAAACTATTAAATTTTATTTTTTTTAAAAAAAAGTGAGAGAGGTTATACTAATAGAAGACATGAAGCTTTTATGATTATTTTTTTTTTGGTTGAATAAGATAATTTTTGGAAACTACGTGGTTCAATTAGACAAATCAAAAAGTGCTGTGCACGCAAAGCGAAAGCGCGTGGAAAAAATGATCGTACGATCAGTCAGGTTTGATGCTAGTCCATCGGACTGAGGTCACGTGCACCCTTGGATTCCTCTCCTCTGCTCTGTCGCCATCCAACGATCGCCCAACCATGTGATCCCGACTCCAAAATGCCCATTCTTTTTCAACCGAATATCAAGTCTGCCATTATTTTTTTTTTTTTTTTTTTTGGTCTTTTAGTGACTAATGTATTTAATAAATTAGTATAAATAGTTAATATGATTATTTGAGTTACCATACTGTAAATCAATAATATTCCTATTTTTCTATGAGGACAACAGCCCTTGATTTCTTCATACAAATTTTTATCATTATTTTTCATTATAACTTTAAGATACAAGTCACTGTATCCTGATACTAATAAGCATAAATAATTGCAAAGAATTAACCACAAAAAAAATATTCACATTTGGGACTAAATAATTAGATATGCAATAAAAATAAAAATTGTTTGCAATACTGTTGATGCATGGAACTAAATTCATTTGTTGTTATTAAAGATGAATATTTTTTGTTCTTAATTTTCTAAGCCCAATTATTTTTATTTACCTTTTTATGTACATGCGACCACTTTTCCTAACTTGTTGGTCCTACCAACTTAAAGTAGATTGTGTTGGAATGGAAGCCAATTAGAAATTATTGATTTTATATTTTATTAAGAAATTTAAATTAATTAATTTTGATTAAGACTTAAATTTTGAAAACTTTTAATGTGTATGTATATGTATATATATATATTTCAGGCTGCCAATTTACTATCAAAGTAACACCAACACCAAGACCAAACCCAAGGTGTGTGTTATCAAGATCCTCCATTAACATTAACAGGGCCGGACCTGTCTCCCATCTCACCGTCCTCATCTGCTTGTACTGTTACTTTCTGCTCCCGCAAGCTCACCCTTACACCCACCAGCACTACCCACAACGGCCAAACAAAGACAAGACTACCATCCATTCAATTGCCCCCATTTACTACCGAACAGAAAGAAAGAAAGAAAGAAAGAAAGAAAAAAAATCTCAATGTCTCTCTCTCTCACACATGCACGCACTTTCTCTCTCTTACAAGTCTTAAATTATTGCCCATGACCCAAGGGCCAGACGGGTGAATGCAACATCCACAAGGAAACAAAAGATGGAAACAGATAGACCCCATCGAAGCAACAGCATCAACAACAACAACAACAGCAATAGTAGCGTCGGCAGCGCTACCACTACAACAAACGAGCTGTTTGTCTGCTTCACGTCACGCCTCCCTTCTTCTTCTTCTTCCGCCTCCAACATGAAGATCTCTTCCAAGTCCATCCTCAGCCCTGGCCGCCCCGGGGAACCTTCTCAGACCTTGCTGTCTAGCTCCCTTAGCAGAAGGCTCAAAAGCAATGGCAGTATGAAAGGCGGCCAAGCGTCCCCCATGTTCCGCACCACCACCAGCAATGGAAAGAAACGGGGCTGCTCTTTCGAAAACCCAGAACCCTCTTCTCCAAAAGTCACCTGTATTGGTCAAGTGAGAGTGAAGACCAAGAAACAGAGCAAGAAAATCATAAGAACGAGATCGAAGAGAAAAAGGGAGGTGAGTTTCAAAAGGCTGGAGCAATCGAACAACATTGAAGCTAGTAGTAATCATCAGGATTGTGAACAGAGTCATATGAATCATCAGTTTGCCAACCACCATCACCACCACCAGCAACAGCAACAGGAGTGCATGTCGCACAGGAACCAGAGATGGGTTCATTTGCCAGTGTTGATATGCGAAGCTTTAAGGGCTTTCGGGACTGAATTTAATTGCTTTTTGCCTTGCCGGTCCTCGTGCATGGCTAGCCAGAAAGAGAAAGGAGATACAGCAGCGGCAGCTGCTGCGGGATCAAGCACTAGTGGCTCTTGTGGATCAGTGTTTGGTCGGTGGCTCGTGTCGATGCAAGAGGGAGATGAGAAGGGGAGGGAGATAGAGTTGGTAGTTGGAGAAGAAGAAGAAGAGAATGAAGAAAGAGAAGAAAGTAGGCAGAGGAGTTACAGGAGGCATGTTTTTGAAGAGATCGAGTTCAAAGATGAAATTTTTCAGGGAGGCAACAAGGGTGTGCAAGAAGAGGAAGCAAGGGTGAGTATATGCATACCACCCAAAAATGCTCTCTTGTTGATGAGGTGCAGATCTGACCCTGTAAGAATGGCTGCTCTTGCTAACAAGTTTTGGGACGCACCTGTTCCAAAAGATGATGTCGACGAGGAGGAGGAGGAGGAGGAGGAGGAACAAGAGGGCGACAAAGAAGTTAAAAAGGGTGAAAAAGATGGGAATGAGGAAGAAGAAGAAGAAGAAGAAGAAGAAGAAGAAGAAGAAGAGAGGAATAGTGCAGATGAAGTTGGAGAAGATGAGGAAAATGTGTCAAAGCATGAATTGGTGGATGAAGAGCATTTGATTTGTGAGCATGAGTCTTCCAATGAAGCTGCTGTAGCGCATCAAATACAAGGAATCGAAGCCATTCCGGATGTTTTGCAAGTGGGAACAGAATTAGAAGTAAGCCAACCAATTTTAACGCAAGAAATTGCAGCGGATGGCTGCTTGCTTGAAGAAGTCGTAGATACAGGAGACTTGCAGAGTAATGAAAACAAAGACTATAACGTGGTTCAAGATGATGACCACTGTCAAGAACAGAAACAAGAAGAACAAGAGCAAGAACAAGAAGATGATTTTGGTGATTGCGTTCGAGTCCTCCTTCCGCAGAGGACGTCATTGTCCGTAGAGCCAGAACAAGAAGATCAAGCAGTTGGTCAAGAGTTGAAAGAACCAATGCAAGACCGAGACACCATAGATAAAAGCTGGCGAGAGGAGGTTGGAGAAGAAGAGACGTTGACACAGGAGAGACCTGAACCCGATGACTCTAAAACCCGAGATGGTCAACTGGGTTTCGAGTCGGAGGAGAGGGAAAGTCAGCCAATGTTGCCGGATTGCTTGCTGTTGATGATGTGCGAGCCCAAGCTGTCAATGGAGGTATCCAAGGAGACTTGGGTCTGCACCACGGACTTCATCAAATGTTTACCGGAACACTCGCGGCCGGTCAATAAAAAGAGTGGTAAAGATGAGAAGAAAAGGACCAGCATTGACTGTAACCCTGCGCCGGCGCACACCAACTTACATCAGGCTCCGAGGTCTTCATGTTCGTATCCAGCTAAGCCGCCGGCCCGGGTACCCGGGACAGAATCAATGGCCACGGTGATCGAGCAGAGGCTGGTGGGAGCCAAGGATTATGAGCCGTTTGTGCTTACACGATGCAAGTCGGAGCCGATGAAATCTGCGGCCAAGCTTACACCGGAGGCTTGTTTCTGGAAGAACAGGAAGCTTGAGCCGCATAGGCCGGCTACGGTTGGAGTCGGCGCAGCTGGGGTTGGGTTCTAAGCTTAAAATAACCAATTTGGTAAAACTGTAAAAGAAGAATCTTCAGGAAAGAAGTGCATTAAGTTTGAGTATCGGTAAAGGCAATTTCTAGTTTTCTATAGGGATTTCTATCGTTTGTGGCATCCTTGTAAATCTCAGTTCCATAAGAACTTTCAAGCAAATTTTGTTTTTTTTATTTTTTTGGGAGCACTAGAAACGTGTTTTTCGCTTTCCTGTCATCTTGTCTTTTGATTTTCGTTTATGAGGCTGCGTTGTTATTTGTATACTCTCATCTTCAGGTGCAGTTAAATTACCAAGATTAGAGGGCATCTTACTGTCAATCATGCTGTTTGATCGTGGAGATGGTGGGTGTTTGAAGATGACCTGTTATGTTGGATGGAGACTTTTTCCTTTTTTTTCTCACTTTGCGTGAGAAACAACCCTCGTTACTAGTTAACCGAGTGATTGGAGGATGGAGAGATTTTCCTTGTCACGTTAGCTTTACCCTTTTTCTTTGTCCACATTGTAGGGTTTTCCCTCCTCAGGTCAGGGATAAGTAGATTGGACAAAGTAATGAAAAGCGTAATTAAATAGTAAATATGATGCCAAAGGAGCTGAACCAAGGAAGCCTAAATATCTCTTTACATTCATCTCTGATTTAAGAAACTGTTGGGAGATACTGAAAAAAAAAAAAAAAGAACACTGCCAGCTAATGTTCTGTATATTTGCGCGTCGAGTTCCAAGGTGGACTCATCTTTGTCAGAGATTCCAGGCTTTCCCAGGTCTTGGATTTCCCCTTTTTTTCTGTCGCGTGCTTTGCTGTTTTCATTTTAGAAAACAAGGATGCAAAACCCCAAAAAAAAAAGAAAAGTGGGTTGTATCTTTCTTTTTGAGTGAATCTATTTCATTAAAGCTCTACAATGTTCAAAGCAACTTCTCATTGGCTTGAGCATGTGATCTCATTGGTCTGAGCATGTGATCTTGGCTTTAGATTCTAAATCCTTTACATGTGCTTTACTTTTTGCCTGTAACACTTCCTTGAACGAAGATTGCAAATAACACCTTTCCTAAAAATCTACCCCGCTGATAATATGGGACGCGGGGGGAAAGAGTACAAAAACGGAAATAAAAAACAAGATTCCGCTCAACCCAAATTGGACTTAAGTAATGCATTTAAAGGATGATTAAGTGAAATATTATCCCACGAAGCAATGAAAGTCGCAGCAAAAACAGGCACAAAAGTAAAGCCCACCTGCTACAAGCTTGAGTCATAACGACAAGCAACAAAATAGGGCAAAGCTTTAGGTAGCCGATTCTCCAAATCCCAATTCCAAAACGTAATTGTACTTACCGGACCATGCAGTACACTGCCTGAATTTCCACGTTGGTCGACAATAACACAAGTAACTAAGAGAAAGATTTGCTGCTTTATTAGGACAAATGCTACCTTAGCAGTTCTTTGGCGCGCTAAGCACCGCGGCGGTGGGGCTTGTGGAGTTTGAAAGCAAAGAAGTGGACGGGTTCCACTAATGGTGGTTGGTGAGTGGAATTGGCAACCAGGTGGGGCAGGGACTGCCATCCCGCGCCCAAATTCTTTTGACAAAGAATTCTTTTTTACCACATACAATGGAAAGAAAATCCAACTGATTTTTCTTGGAAAAAAAAAAGGATAAGAAAAGTCCTCTAAGGATTAACTTACATGTAAAATGATTTCACTAGCGTCATTACTAGCTAAGGTTGACGAAAAGAGCAAGCATCTTGCCATCTACAAGCATTCTTTTAAGTTTAAATTGTAAGGTAAATCCAAATGTTTCATGTTTCTTTTTGATGATTCCATTTTTTCGCCTAATCCATTCGTTTTCAAGCTTGCTAGTTGACAAATATATGTTACAAATTCAGGGATTTGCCTGAAGAATTGATCACTCAAATCCTCTGCAAGCTGCCCATCAAATCCATTGTGAAATGCACCCTTGTCTGCAAGAAATGGTACTCTGTCGTTAAAAGCCAAGCCTTCGTTACCTTTCACCTCAACAACAACGACGACGACGACGACAACGATTGTTGTGTACTCGTGCATTGGGCGATTCCAATTTTAGAAGAGCGATGCGCTCTGCACTGCGACAACCAGGATTTCAATGATTAACTTCCGCTTCCTCCTCTTCCCAACGACTGGATCTCCTCGTTGGGTTCTTGCAATGGCCTACTTCTCATGCGCTTTCGAGGTACCTTCTGCTTTCTGTGGAACCCCTTGATTAGATAAATTGCTACTTGTGCCAAAATCCATTTGCATTTTAGTAGTGAAGAATGGAGACGGGGATGAGTTATTTGGTTTTGGGTTCGATTCTATTCACCAATAACTACAAGATATTAGTTGATACGAATTTTAAGAGAATCACACCTCAAAAGTGACGTAGTACTCAAAGATCCTAATACTTCACCGCGTTTTCACGCGGGTTAGTTTTGCACTAAATTTAATCTCGTTAGTACCCACGTCACTCTCATTGGCTTTTGCACTAGATTTTAGTCTCGGCGACACGGACTCGCCACCCCTGCATCACTGGCTGGCCTACCTGAGAAAATTACAAGATATGAGGCTTTGAGTCCTTCACGAAAGGTATGAAATTCTGACGTGAAGTTTGTATAGACTTGAACTCTGCCACCTGAGTAACTAGTTTATGGGATTTAGTTCGCCTAACGTTCGTTTTATTTGGAATTTCGCAATTGTCGGAGGAGGATACGATGAATGATGTAATCTCTGTTGGCTTTCAGCTTTACTCGCTTAAGGCTGGTTATTTGAAAGATGTCGCTCCTATCTCCTTCAATCATGCTGGAGTCATCATCGATTGCCATAATTCATCGGTTCCCTTCCTTGATGGGTTCCTCCATTATCTTGGTCTTCAAAGAATTGAAATTAGCAAAAATTTGTACCGCATCTTTGTTGTGGCGTTTGATGTAGGTGAGGAGACATTTTCCAAGATTATGCTGCCCAAGCCACACGTAAAAAGTTTTTAATCAATTTCAGTTATCGGTACGGTCATACAGAGATTCCTCCATTGCATATTTTGATTATATTATCAAAATTTAATTTGTGGGTGATGGGAGAGTATGGAGTGGAGGATTCGTGGACTAACCTCTTGTCTGTGAGTGATCAACCGCATCCGCTATACGAGGTATATGTTTTTGCAACATTTAGCAAGAGTGGAGGGTTAGTATTGACAGCTGCTGAAGCCGGAGCAGAAGCTTTCCAAACAAAGATAGTCCTATAACCCAGAGACATGGCAATTTAGAGGACTACACGCTTGGTCGGATCATCCTTGTACTTATGTGCCAAACTTAGTTTTGCTCGATATGGGAAATAAGGCAAATGTTGAAGATTGGTGCAATTGATGGAGTTCCAAACAGAAGGCAAGGAAAAAAGGCAATATGCAGGCAAGTGAGTTTAGCAAATGTTTGCACGGACTCATCAGAAGTTTGTTTTTGAAAGTTGTTTTTGGTTCCTTAATGTGCTTAGGACAACTGCCTTTTAAATGTTGGTTTTGGTATTTTTATACGAGCTGTGTAGTTAAGTAAATGGGTAAATCAAAGTGCTCCTTCAATTTACTCTGTCATTCAATTTACTCTTGATGATCTTTGAGGCTGCATTCACTTTGCAGCTGCATGGTATGGTTTTGGTTTATATATGTAGGAAGCTTTTCGTTATATAGATGCTAAAGCTTGTTAAAACCTCCAATATTCCATTTACTCAGGTCTGTTAGCTATATGAGAGACCCAAAAGAAGAGATTATGAACTTTGGAACAAATATGAGTTTCGAATTTGTTGGTTTTTACGTGAAAAGAGTATTGTTGCTCAACTTAAGAAACAAAGGAATATGTTGGTTCCCAATATTCCAAGTCACATTTGGCAAATTTGTAAGTGTATATAGGAATATGAGCAATCCTAGCGGACGTAAGATGCTACGGCTCTGGCCCAAAACTTGAGTTGTGTCTTAATATCTTCGGTGGAATCCCTGCTAGCCCAGATTGGGATTGGTGGAGGGGCACAACTCTGCACCTGCCACGCCTTGGACAGATGAGGCCTCCTTAATCTTTCTTGGTCAATCACACTTGGGTTCCAGTCTTTTGTTTCAGATGCGAGCCCCAGGTCCCTGAACCCCTGTAGTTCTTTGAATTCAACATCTCTCGGGCTCTTCATTGAATTCGCTCGCGTGGGGTATTGCTTTCTTTCCTTGGAGCTGTCTGTATCGATGATGTCCAAGTTTGACTTTCTTGCTGCTCTGGACTTGGCCATGCTTGAATCTTGAATTATGCACTACAGACAATGCCAATAACAATAACCAACCACATCAGTCAAAGAGGGGAAAGCTTGTCTTCCTGAGTGTTCTCGCAATATTTGTCAAAGAGTATGTATGTCACATGCATACTCAGGCCTATTTCCTGACAGTTTAAGCATTCTAAACCAACAGTCAAGGAGCAAGTGGAGCAAAAGCTTAAAGGCAAATGCAGTTACTGAAGATCTAATTATTGGTAATAAATTTTTGGTAGATACACATTTTTTTACTGTCAGCGGGCATGTGGTCAACATCATCCATACAAAGAAAAATATGAAGTAGACACAGATTCTGATCCTGGGTTTTTCACTTACTAATCATAAAATATTATACTGGGAGAATAAGTGTACATCGATCTAGTGACGTTGTCCAGGTAAAAAGGTTATTGTATCATTACCTTTGGAGCACGGTGCCTTGGCTGGACAGGCAAAGAATTGAGCATTGCCTCCCGGATCAATCTGCTCATTGTAATTTCACTTTCATTATCTTCAATATCTTCAAATTCCTTTCCAAGACGGGGGGGCAGTGATGGTGTTCTCAGCAAATTGGGCCTTAATGACTGCCCCGTGTTCTTTTTGTCCCCTCTAGCATGCCTTACCTTCTCTTGAATCCCTCCTTTATTTTTTGTGCTGCAAGTTGGTTCACTTGGTTTCTGAACCTTACTTGCATCAGAGAACTGCCATGTCAACTTGCTCATCCCATTATTGATTTCATTCTCTTCAAACTTCTCTTCTCTTCGTATGCAAGGTGGCAAGGATGGTACCCGAGTCAATTTACGGGTTGCTTTCCCTGTTGATGAAGATTTTTCTGTACAATGACTCTTTGCTAAGGTTTCTTGACCAAAGTTTGGAGAAGGATCAGAATAGCATCTGAACATTTTTGGTCTGCCATTCAGCAATTTCCCAGAGAACCAACCTTCCTCCAAGAGGTTATGGACAGCCTCTCCCTTTTCATCCCTGCTAGAGGAGGGCTCAAAAGGGTCATCATCAAAAGAATCCATTGTTCCTTTTGCACCCAGTCGATCCGCAAGAAGTGGAAAGATCCACATGGTTGTTCTTGTGTTTGTAACTTTTATATTCCGTCATCTACTGAGAGCTGCAGATAGGACAGGAAGTCCTGTGGCCCAGTACCCCATGTGCGTGTAGCTTATGGCAGTCAATATTTTATATGAAACTACGACTTTGATGGTGTATTATTGCTGACAGACCATGCTTAGGGGGAGGAGTTTTCAACTGAGAACAGAAAAATTTAATTGTACGATATATTAAGAAAATAAGAGTTGAATCTATTGCTTAGCTGCATGACAATGTCATGCCAGCACACTGCCCATGTGATGGCCTTTTTGGCTGATGGAGCAACATAAGTGTCCTTTGTGCATTGCTTTTTCCACCAACTATTGTTTGACAGCTGAGGCCAGAAAGTATTGAGACAGGAAATAATGGCTAAAAGAGTATCTTTCCTTTCCTGCGGCAATCATAGGACAAATTAGTGAAAGATAAAGTTCCTTGGTACACCAGAGGAGAGAGTTTTCTTTTTCTTTTTTTTTTTTGTCATTCATATAAGTGACTCTAATTGCATCAACCATAAAATGGGTACAATCTGGCTACCTATTTTTCTATTTATATGAACTAATTAAGAACTAGAACTTGTAGAGTTTCAATTGAAAATGTAGGAAAAATCAGTTTAGATATTGCTTATTGATTTCTCATTCCGATGATTAGAGTTTGAATTTTAGGGTGACAGTATTCGTTGTGAATCTCTTAGCTTCGTCATTAGCGATCTATCTTCAATCTAACTTATAAATGAACTTAGTATTGTCTGTACAGACTATGTAACATACACACCAACTAAATATACTATCGAACTAACTAATTTAAGCCACAATCAATTATTTCAATTTAATTGGTATTTACTTTCTGGCTTGTGGTTGTGATTTTAAAATTATTTCAACCATCATTGAATTTTATGTTTGGATACGTAAGCAAAACCTAACCAAACCAAACTTCATGCAATCCTACCTAAAAGTTCCCTAGAAATTGCTGGATATGGATTTTTTTCTCTAAAAAAAAAAGGGGGCTTATGGGGGGGGGGGATTATTTGCGTACATGGAGAATTTTTAGCTTTGAGATCACTTCGTTTGCTAATCAATCCAATCAGTGTTTTCTAACTTTTTGTTGAAAAAAAAAATTAAAATGGGAGTCTCGATTTTTCAACATGATCCGGTTGGCTTTTAGAATCTATAACACGAATGGCTAAAAATCTTATGCAGACAGAGGTGAACCTGGCCGCCAAACGGCAAAAAATTATATTAAATAAAAAGTTTTAGATTACTTTTTTTTTTCTTTTTTTGATGAATGAAGATTAATTTATGTAAATTCAAAGGGTAATGTAAATGTGAATAAAGATTAATCATCCCGGCGTCTTGATGACAACTTAATTTAAGAGGAAAATAGAAAAAGACTATATACTAAGAAGGAAGATATATATGTATTCTTGACTTCTAATAATAACAAGAAAGGAAATAAATAAATAAATAAGATAGAACACAACAAAAGAAAATGTAATGCAAGAAAAAATATATGATTTTCATTGGACAAGTTCTTGCATATTTTGGACAAACTTATCAACGTAACTACCCATCAATCCTTGGCTTCCCAACGTCTTTCTCCACTTGTCATGGTTCTTCTTCACCATGGAACCCACCTCACTGTCTTTGTCCATGGCACACTTGATGGCCTTGCTTAGGTTCTCTTTTGAAAACCATCCATTGTCGTCACGCTCCACCTCTACAGCAATCTTCAGCTCCTCAGCCAGTAACCTAGAGTTCAAAATCTGGTCACCCAACTGCGGCACCAACACTATTTGGCAATGTCTCACTAGAGACTCCCACATCGAACCAAACCCACAATGGTTCACAAAGCACCCCACCGACGGGTGATCTAGTATCATTACCTGTGGCATCCATCCTCCCCAAACCAGTCCTCTCCCTTTAACCCTCTTTTGGAACCCCTCTGGCAATGCTTCTTCGATCGTTGACACGCCGGTTGGCGGCTTCAGGGCAGCCAGAAAAGGCAAGCCAGACAACTCGAGACCTAAGACCACTTCTTGAAATTGGTTCTTCTCTGGAATGTATTGGCTTCCAAATGCACAGAAAACAACCGAACCTGGTTCAAACCCACTTAACCATTTAGCCCACCGGTCTCCTAATTGTGTATTAGTCGTGGGTTCAGGCAGGACCGGTCCGGTTAGAAAAACCGGTTTTCCGTATTGACTTGCCAAGTAATCACACATCTTCCCTTCAGTTTCATAGCAAGTTCTGATGGCTATGGCATCGCATTCTTTCAGTCCAGAACAGATTCTTTCGTAAAACGTTATTCCCTCGCCGAAGGGTTGTGATATGAAGGTCAATGATCGCGCTTCGTGCTTGCGAAGGACAACAGATGATGAGGGATAGCCATGGGGTGGAACTGATAATTCCTCCTCAGTTACGGGCTTATCTTTGCCCATTTTACGGGCAGGGACGACTGCAATTGCGATGGACGCAGCGCAAACGACAATGTAGTTTATGGCTTTGATGCCGAGAGGCTTGGTTATTTCCGGTACCCAGTGCGCCATATCGTAGAAAACTATTTTAGGTTTGATTTCACCTATGACTTTCTTCAGTTGGTCGCGGGTGCGATCCATGGCTATGGAGAGAAAATGAGTCAAGTGAATGGGCACATCGGAGGCAGTCTCGGTGCCAACAGGAAGGCCATCGACGTGAGGGATTGTGAGAGAATGGAAATTGATGTGATTTGGGTTGCGATTGAATTGTTGCAACTGCTGCATGGCTTTGTTGGGCAGCAACAAAGTTGTGTTGCAACCCTTTTCTGCAAGCTTGTTAGCAAGGTGGAGGAATGGAGTCATGTGGCCAATAGCTACCCATGGGAACATTACTACCTGAAAATCTGAGCTTTTGTCTTCAGCCATCTCTGCCCACGTTTGGTGTTTGAATTTTCTGGGGTTTTGTAACAAAATGGAATTTTTTTTTGTCATATATTGGTCACAGCGGCTGGTTATGTAGCACTAATAAAGGCCTCTTTGATGGTGGTGATGATTGGATGAGTGTTCAAGATTTTTAGGGCACAAGTTGATTAAGATTTGGACACAACAAACTTTACGCATTTCCTGCTAATTGATTAAGCAATCAAGGCCACTTTGGTATGTGTGTGGTTATAGATTTAGCTTTCGGGAGATGAACCGGGATAAATGTAATTTGACCACAACAAACTTCACGCATTTCCTGCTATTGGATTCTTAATTCCTACATAAAAAAAAATGATACACAAGTCTCGTATTCCCATTCATCCGTCGCATCCGAATTCACAATATTACACAAGCGGGATAAGCGTTCTTTCTGTTGTACAATAATTGAATTCACATGTTACATTTATGAATCGATCACATCAATGATCACTCAAACCCATGAAGTCCAAGTAAATGCAACTAAACCGTTTACTCATAGTCATTAATCATACCAACATATACATATTATAAATTTCCTTTTGTTTTTCTATTAAAACGTACTCAATTTGGGAGAAACCATGCTGACACTAGATAAGATTTGCGTGAGGAAGGCTGAACATGATCACATCGAACAATCGATGACCGAGAAGAGGGTGCTGGTTCATGGAATGCGCATCCACTTCATGCATAATTGTGCGTCTAAGATCCTCCAACTTCTTTCAGTTGCTGGCAGCTCTTGAATACTTCAGCAATAGGGACTCTTTTATTTTTGCATAGACAAAACATATATCCCATTTAGAATGCATTTAATTATGTGATTAACCATCCATGAATCCTCTTTTTCTTTCTTCCCCCCCTTTTTTTTTTCTGTTTTTGCCGCTTCAAGTGTTAAATGAATTTAAAAAATAAAGTAACCTTTTGCTGGGCTTCAAGAGTCGAGGCATTCGAATTAGCCAAGTGAGCTAACCGTGAGTTTGATATATACCGCTCGAGTCACGAGAAGTGGCAACCATGTTTGCAGCAGAACCTGTTGGTGGGTGACTCGTCAGAGTTTTGAGGGAGTTACACGTTGAAAGCTAAGTATACGTGGGTAGGACTTATAAAATAAATCTTTATATAATAGGTTTACCCATGAACATGAAAATGAATATATTAAATGAATCTATTAAGTATATTTAACTTATAATTTATTTTTTATTAGTATTATTATTAGAATTTTCTTTTAAATCTAATGTGTAAACTCTCTCATTTGAAATATAGTGAAATTTTGCCGTAAATATAGACAATCAAGTCAAATTATGTAATTATGGTGTATTCTCTTCTTTTTTTATTTCTTTTATTTACTTTGCTACATTTTAACGGTTGTGTATGTTTTATTTAACTTTTCGTTGCACCACAGAACCAAAAGCTGAACCCGAGCATGCAACAAAAGAAAAATCTCCCTCTCCCACTAAGAAAATCCCATGGGAGCTGCTATAATGCTTAATGTCCATTCTCTTCTTTATATCCACAAGGCCCTTCATTTTTATTTGGTTCTCTCGCCTTTAATTTGGAAATGGCCAAAGCCTTTTAGGGTGGATAAATATATGTAATAGTAGGCTTGAAAAGGTAACCTCTGAATCCACTGGGAATATATAATACATATTTTCGTGTATATCCATCGAGGATCATTAATTCGGTGGGTTCACATCCAATGAATTTGCATATCATTCATTGTTGTTGCTTTCTTAATTAATATATATTGATAATTGGCTTGTTAATTGATTGTTATGCCTCCTAGTTCTCTACCCTTATTGACCACGGCGGTCCAGCTCTCCTAAGTTTCGTTTTACTATTAACTAATTTTTGTTCGTAATCAAACTCGCGGTGTATACCTGATTGGTTTATTGGAACTGTTAAAATTTTCTGCTCTGCCTGTGCTGAGCACCTCTTCGTTAGGCAAAATCCGGTGCAATGACTTATTGTAAGTTTATTGTCAAAAAACAAAAAAAAAATGTAACTTCATGAAATATAATTTTAGATTTTTATTACATATGCTTAACTTTTTCAACATTATATTTGGTGAACCTAATTTCCTTGCCGTTCAAGCGACATTGAAGATTGAAGAATCTGTTTTGTTGCCATGCAACCTGGATTTGCAGCAAACGGTTGCTTTGGAAACAAGCCTGAAGATTTGTTCTTTTTGTTAAAGACTCTGGCTGGCTTGCAACGCTAATGCTCGAGGGAATGTTGTAATTAAATTAATTGTTGTATTAGTCTAATTTAATAGCTTTAGGATGTAGTGGGAGCAATTGAAGTGTTGTCACTGCTTTTGTTTTACTGTAATTTGATGACAGATTAGTTTTTTTTTTTTTTTAGAGTTTTGTTTACTTGGAATCTTGTAAAAGTAAAGCAAACTATGTCTTGTACAACGATTGTAACTTAGCTCGTACACAGACTCCATATATATTGGGGATGAGGATTAATGAATAGAAAATGTTGAACGGAGGAATAGAAAATGGCGAGAAAGAAAGTTGGGAGGACAAAGATGAAGAGAAAGAAAATAATGTTCTTGATAGTTGTTTAGATAATATTAGAAATAAAAAGGAAAAGAAATAGGGTCCTCGTCACATTTCTAATCCGGCATTTGTAGAGAATGTGGAGAAGATATACATCAATCTAACGTATTCCATTTTTATTTTTTTATTTTTACTTTAATCAAAACAGGGATTCACGGAGTGCAATGTCACCGTCCACAAGGAGATGCGGTGAACGAAGTATCACGGCCCGTTACCTTTCCCCGAAACATAACTTCTGGAAATGTGCAGTATTCATTCTTATATAACCTAACATCACTTTTTTAATCGAGAACGTAAAAGTTAGGCAGTGAATATGGGCCAAGATCTCCTTCTTTATCGAAAATGTGAAAGTTAGTGGTGTGTAACCGTTGCAAAAGCCCCCTGCTTTTCTCCAACAAAGCACTGCCGATTTAATGTGTTTTTCACAATCTTGAAATAGCCCAGCTCCAGGTTGGCTCACATTTAGTGCCTGGAGGGTAGATTTTGATTTGAAAATGGCCCTTTCTTTTCTTTTTTTCTTTTTTTTTTTTCCTTGGGTCTTGTGGGCATTTATGTAATGGTTGGTTCCAGTATTAATAAAAGTTGGCAGCTATTCAATGTCCTTATTGCTTAGCTCCATGAACATGTGGTGCGAATATTGTCCACGTAATTTGCCTTTTTGGCTCCACCGGTGACACCTAAAGCAAGAAGGGGATGAGGTTGGAAATAACGGCAAAAAAAAATAAAATTTGTTAGTATATAAACATAATATCAATATTTTGATAAATTTAACGGGATTTTTAGAAATTAACATGTTAAATTACGAAAAATTTTGAGTCACAAATTTCAAACAGAAACGAGTAAACCCTGTAACATTACACGCTGGCGCGGGAAAAAAGACAAAATTGCTGATGAGGAACCATGTTCATAATTTTTTTTTATGTTTAGGCCGAAGGAGCTACCCAAAACAAGCTTCAATTTAATTAACTCTACCATTAACAAACTAATTAATCTTATCTTTTGATATTTTAGCACTGTTGTCGGAAAATTGAAAAACAACTCTGTTTTTCAAAGAAAGAGGGGAAAACGGGTGAATAGGATCATGTGGTTCGTTTCAATGAACGAAGAATCCACTCACTGAAATGCATCCAGCTGATGGCGATCAAATTACGCTGACCCCATTTTGTCGGCTAAAAGCTAAACCAATAACCACGCACATTTTTTTGGCTTTGGGTCTTGTTAGGTAGATGGTAGATTAGTAGATGAGATGAATGAAATGGGATTCGTCCCATTAATTATAAATATAAAAATTGACGATAATAATCATTAATTATAATTAACATTTTATATCTTATCGTGTTCATTGCATCCACCTAACTTTTTCGTTGTTTTGCTTTTCTACTCACCAGGGACGGATCTAAAACATTATGTTGGTGGAGGCAATATACACCTGCACATATAGTTCAAAAAAAAAAAAGACAAATTACACTAAAAATGCTAAATGGTATTCATATTATAAATATAAAAGCATAAAATTTTATTAAATAAGAAAATTATAGTAGTTTAACTATTTTATGACATTTTTTTTTTCAATTAATGAAGCTTTACTCAAAATATGGAGCAAGTATTTTCAATTCAGATAAATTATGTAGAAGATATATTGTGAAAAGTTATTGTTATTTGCATATTTGCATAGAAGAGTTAATTTAGGTGCATTATAAGTTTGAATACCTCAAGACATATTTCATATTTCAAGCAGTTCCGTGACATTGTAGGTCATGCTAACACAAAGATTTTGTCTGAAAAGATTCCTCATCAGAAAAAGTATGAATTTTGTTGGTGAAACTTTTATGAAATATTTGATAGATAATTATATAAACAAGAAGTTGAAGAAAATAAATAAATAAGAATAATATTAAAAAATATTATATGCCCATCAATAGTCCAAAATTCTTTTAAAAAATGAATTCAGAAATTTTTAGGGGTCATTTAAAAAAGAACTTTTCTTCTTCGTCTAATTTTTTAAGAGAGTGGGAACAAAGATTAATTTTGATTGGGAGCATATATATATATATATTGAGAATGGTGGCAAATATCAAAATTAATTTATCATCCTTTACATATTTTGAATTTGTGTGGGGGCCGTTGCCCCCACTCATCAATGAATACCTACCACCTACATCTTCACGTCCAAATGTCAATTAATGTGAGCAGAAGGTATTCAACAATCGTCCAATCATACTACCAACCAAAGGGCCTTTGCCTTTATTTGTTCCTAGCCAGCCACCATGACTAATAAGTGAAAAAAAAAAAAAAACCCAATTTGTCACAAATCCCAGAAAGTTCAAACACTAGCGTGGGCAGGCATTTCTTACAAAAAAAAAAACAAAAAGATGGCTGAAGAAAAAAGCTCAGATTTTCATGTAGTAATGTTCCCATGGGTAGCTTTTGGCCACATGACTCCATTCCTCCACCTTGCTAACAAGCTTGCAGAAAAGGGTTGCAAAACAACTTTGTTGCTGCCCAACAAAGCCATGCAGCAGTTGCAACAATTCAATCGCAACCCAAATCACATCAATTTCCATTCTCTCACAATCCCTCACGTCGATGGCCTTCCTGTTGGCGCCGAGACTAACTCCGATGTGCCCATTCACTTGACTCATGTTCTCTCCATAGCCATGGATCGCACCCGCGACCAATTGGAGAAAGTCATAGGTGAAATCAAACCTAAAATAGTTTTCTACGATATGGCTCACTGGGTGCCGGAAATAACCAAGCCTCTCGGCATCAAAGCCATAAACTACATTATTGTTTGCGTTGCGTCCGTCGCAATTGCACTCGTCCCTGCCCGTAAAATGGGCAAAGATAAGCCCGTAACTGAGGAGGAATTATCAGTTCCACCCCATGGCTATCCCTCATCATCTGTTGTCCTTCGCAAGCACGAAGCGCGATCATTGACCTTCATATCACAACCCTTCGGCGAGGGAATAACGTTTTACGAAAGAATCTGCTCTGGACTGAAAGAATGCGATGCCATAGCCATCAGAACTTGCTATGAAACTGAAGGGAAGATGTGTGATTACTTGGCAAGTCAATACGCAAAACCGGTTTTTCTAACCGGACCGGTCCTGCCTGAACCCACGACTAATACACAATTAGAAGACCGGTGGGCTAAATGGTTAAGTGGGTTTGAACCAGGTTCGGTTGTTTTCTGTGCATTTGGAAGCCAATACATTCCAGAGAAGAACCAATTTCACGAACTGGTCTTAGGTCTCGAGTTGTCCGGCTTGCCTTTTCTGGCTGCCCTGAAGCCGCCAACCGGCGCGTCAACGATCGAAGAAGCATTGCCAGAGGGGTTCGAAGAGAGGGTTAAAGGGAGAGGACTGGTTTGGGGAGGATGGGTGCCACAGGTAATGATACTAGATCACCCGTCGGTGGGGTGCTTTGTGAGCCATTGTGGGTTTGGTTCGATGTGGGAGTCTCTAGTGAGACATTGCCAAATAGTGTTGGTGCCACAGTTGGGTGAACAGATTTTGTGCACTAGGTTACTGGCTGAGGAGCTGGAGGTTGCTGTAGAGGTGGAGCGTGACGACAATGGATGGTTTTCAAAAGAGAACCTAAGCAAGGCCATCAAGTGTGCCATGGACAAAGACAGTGAGGTGGGTTCTATGCTGAAGAAGAACCATTCCAAGTGGAGGGAGACGTTGGGAAGCCAAGGATTCATGGGTGACTACGTCGATAAGTTTTTCCAAAATATGCAAGAACTGGTCAAATGATAATCATAATTTATATTGTATTACATTTTCTTTTCCCATGTTTTATATGTTAAAGTTCATCCAAAATTCTATAAATTATCAGTGAAGTAGCATTGTAATAGTTAAATCTTATTTGATATATTCTCAATAAATAATTAATGTGCTTTTATATACAAAGGGGTGATGTCTTAGTTCGTGTGTTTTTAACTTAATTGTATTTAGCATTTTTAAAATAATAAGATTAAGTCTTGTTACAATATTAATATGAAAATTAATTAGCACTGGTAATAGAGTTAGTTATTTGCTTTTTTTTTTCCTTTTTTTTTAATCCACTTTCTTTCTTGTTTTGAGTATAAAAAAATCAATCTCCAATATGTGCAATTAAGGTCAGGACGCATTATGAGGGTGAGGCATTGAGAGGCATCCCAATGCACAAAATCACACATTAAGTAGTGTGGGGAGTAGTCGACTGTCTAAAAACTTACTATGATAGTACTGGGAGGAAATATATATAACTTTTTTTTAATTATAAATTTATATTTATATTAAATATAGTAAATTACATAAAATTATAAATAAATTTTATATAAAAAATTAATAATCTCATAACACCTTAAATAAAATAAATTTAATTTTAAACCAACACAAAGTCTCATTCCCATTTCAAAACTATAATTTGAGAAGTAATTATTCTATGCCTGGCAAAGCTTGAAGGTTGCTCAGTTCTCTCACTTATTAAAATGGATGAGCAGTCCATTCTTGTCCCCTATGATTGCGGTATGTTTTCTGTAGTTACATCAGACAAGACATTGCGTTGTGGAAAGGTGATGGGGATGTGCCTTTTGCGTGGAGTCCCCGCAATGGAAATGTGGTCTGTGGTTGCTTTAGCTCAAGGAAACGTGGACGAACTCACTGTCCACGTAATTTCCTGTTTGTGGCTTCACGAGTCGCTGTGTGACAGCTAAAGCCATAAGGAGTCGTAACAAAGGATAAAAAAAACAAAAAAAGAAAGAAAGAAAGATAACATATTTCGTTGTTTTGCTTTCCCATTTTTTCAGGGGGCAAATTTAGAAAATTTTGTCAACAGAAACAATATAAACCTGCACAGAATAGGTTAAAAGGAAATGACAAATTACCCTGAATAGAGCTAAGTGATATTCATAATATACATATAAATAAGAAAATTATAGCTTAACCAATGTACGACATTAATTTATTCAATTAATAAAACTTTATTCCAAATGTGGATTAAGCATTTCGAATTTAGCAAAATTATGTAGAAGATATATTTCCAAGGGGGCTATTATTATTGCATAAAATAGTTAAGTCATGTTTAAATTTTTTTCAACATTTAAAACAAAAGTGCGTCTATACACAAGAATGTGAAATCTTAATTCCTGTGCCTTTTACTCAAGTGAGTCTAACATTCTAAAATTAATATGATTAAGTGTAGCTCCAACACCTACATTGAAGTTAACTAGCAGCCATATTAGAACTAGTTATCTTGTATTCTTTTCCAATTAAAATAAAGAAAAATTCAAACTCCAATATGTGCTATATAAGGTCAAGATGCATTACGAAGATAGGGTACTGAGAGGCATCCCAATATACAAAGATCACACATTAAGGAGTGTTGGGAATTGTTGAATGCATGCGAGCTTATTGTGACAATGGATCCTTAAGCATCGCATTGGATTTCAGTTTGAGACGAAATTGCTCTCTGCCTTGCGAAACTTGAAGGTGCTGCATTCTCCAACAGGAAAACTTTCATCGCACCAATACTCTTGTCCCTTCTTATTATCGTATCCTGGATAGTCCCAAGTCCCATTTTTGGAAACTTGACTTTTCATGTAAGTGCAGATGCTCCTGGGCTGCTAGGTCCTCGATCTCCCACTTGCTAAATGGATGAGCAGTCTTTTGCGTCACATGCACTTCGCCATTCTTTGCCAATAGCTCACGTGCATTCCTCAGGAAGCCCTTAACCAAGTGCTTGTGAAGCCTAAACATTACCGAACACATGTTGTCTGTTGCATTTCAAATCTAAAATGCATCTTCAATATTATAAGGTTTAAGGTTTAATGTTTAGGGTGTATTAGAATTGCCTAGTTTCCAAAAATTGAAGATACAGATCAAGAAATTGAATTTCAATTATTTGTGGAAACATATCAATTAGTAGAACCATTGATAAAAGAAAGAGATGCTGTATATAAATCGTGCACATATTCTTCTGAATTATATGTATCCGCGGGATTAATTTGGAAAACTAGCAGGGATATACACGAACAAACCATTTTTATTGGAAATATTCCTCTAATGAATTCCCTGGGAACTTATATAGTAAATGGAATATACAGAATCGTGATCAATCAAATATTGCAAAGCCCCGGTATCTATTACCGGTCAGAATTGGACCCTAACGGAATTTCAGTCTATACCGGCACCATAATATCAGATTGGGGAGGAAGAGTCGAATTAGAGATTGATAGAAAAGCAAGGATATGGGCTCGTGTGAGTAGGAAACAGAAAATATCTATTTTAGTTCTATCATCAGCTATGGGTTCAAATTTAAGAGAAATTCTAGAGAATGTGTGTTAAAACAACGTTCAAATTTTGGATCCAAAAAATCATTCCCCCTCCCCACCCCCCCCAAAAAAAAGGTTTAAACAATATATAGAAGATGAACCCAAAATAATTAAATTATAGTATTAGAAATATTAAATTAGAATCACCAACATCCTTTCTGTTATAAAATACTTCGATATACATGTTATATATATGAATCGATCCTATCAATGATCACTCAGCCGATGAAGTCCAAGTGAATGCAACTAAACCGATTACTCATAGTCATTAATCGTATGAAAATATACATATTATCGATAACTTTTAAACTTTCGAACAAAAACGTACTCAATTTGGTAAGAATCATGCTCACGCAAGATAAGATTCGCATGAGGAAAGTTGAAGATGATCATATCGAACAATCGATGACGGAGAAGAGGGTGCTGGCTCATTGTATGCGCATCCACTCCATGCATAATTGTGCATCCATGAAGCTCCGACTTGATTAAGTTGCTAGCAGCTTCTGAATACTTCAGCACCAGGGACTCTTTTTATTTTGCGTAGCCAAGACAAGTATCACAATTAATTATGTGATTAACCATCCAGGAATCCCAAATCAATAGTTGACAGGCAGAGCTTTGATGGAGAATCCATCAAACTGAAATAGTAAGTCAGAATTCTTTTTTGCTTCGTAATGTTAAATGAAACTTAAAACAAAAAATAAGCAATAAAGTTTCATTGGGTAGAGCTAGGCAATCAAATAAGCCAAGTGAGCCAACCGTAAGTTTAATATTTTACCTCTGGAGTCAAGAGAAGTGGCAACAATGTTTTCAGCAGAACCAAAGGCTGTACCCAAGCATGCAGCAAAAGAGAAAAATCTCCCTCTCCCACCAGAAGAATCCGATGAGAGCTGCTATAATGCTTAATCCATTTCTCTCCTTCATAACCCACAACAACCTCCATTTTTTGTTGGTTTCTTTTACCTTTAATTTGGAAATGGCCAAAGCCTTTTGGGGCAGAGTAAGGAGAACTGGACGGGGTAGCAGTTGATTGACAAGCCAATTATCAAATAATATTAATATTAAATTAAAATTTTTTGCTGTGCCTGTGCTGAGCGCCTCTACTCGGCAAAGACTGTTACACATGCCGAAGGATGGTCCACAAAAAGTAGACATAATTTAATTAATAATATTTTTATTTTTATTCATATTTTTATGAGTATAAAAATATATATAATTTTATATTATACAAATTCATCCAGTAGTCGTAAAAATAAAATTAAGATCTTTAGTTTATTGTATGAAATGTTAAATACCTTAATTAGTATTGCCCTTTAACATTCAATCGGCATGAATTGTAAATTTTCTGAATTTCTTTAGCTGAAGTTGGGGGAAGTTAGACTTACCTTCCTGCTTTTATTTATTTATTTATATAATGAATTAATTGTTTTTGATATATTTTTTCCCATTTATGTAAAAGTAAATTAATATATTTCATATCATCAGTTGCGTTGGAAGACAAACAGTGTCATTCAAATTGAGTAGTGGGTATGATGATACAAACTATATGACCAGACCCCCAATTCACTTCTTTCCCCTGTAATGGACAGTCTCACTCCTCCTCCGACATATCATTTGCATCTTCAACCTGGTCTTTGCACGGGCCTTGATGAATGAAGCGCGAGACCAAGTTAGGACCATGTTGCCGTTAGCCACAACCAAGCATGGTGTCCGTGTTCTATGATTTTGTCTACGGGCTTCTTCCATTGGGTAGGGAGGGGAATTAGGCTTCCAAGTCTGTTTCTTGCGCAACAAAGTCCACACCCCACGCAGCTTTCAGGTTTTTGCCTGCCAAAAAGATGAAGAAAAGCATTACCTTAGAAGAAATCATGCAACCGCCGCATGTTTATCCTTATACAAAGGTGTTACCATGCCAAAGATGTCGCCACCTGAGCAAGAAGACTGCCAAGTTAGTTTGGGAGCAGATACCAATTTACCAGCGAGGAAGGGCAACATCAAAGCATGTGACGAGCTTGCCATGAACACTTATTTCTGTGATTACTTATCACAGCAGTATGCAAAACCATAAAATTTGTGGACAGACAAAAGTGAACCGGCCATTAAGACCAATCATGCCAAGTGGGGGAAAAAATAAAAAAAAAAAATCTTTCCAGCAAAGACATGCTAAATTGCCTTATTGATAATTTCAGCAATAATTTGGAAGGTCTAATGTGAAAATAAAAATAAAGAACAAAAAATGGCTGAATAGTCTTGCAACTTGCATCTATGAGAATAATGAAGTCGTGTGGCAGTGCTAAATTTGGTTTTGGTGCGCTAGTACTGCAACAGTCTCAGGCTTAATACCAGGCTGCAATAACACATTTTAGGCTGTTTATTATTCAAGCTTGAATGTCATAACTTTTTTCCAGAATCATTCTCTACCCCCTGAATGACAATGACGCTGATTTCACCTTTTAATTCTGTTTATCATACACCATTTCATGCTACAACCAGAATGTTAAGGATCCTTAATTATATCAAGTCGCCAGTGACTGACATTTCCTATCACTACTTATCTGGCGTATCATGCACTGATGAATTGAAAGAATTAATATGCAACATTTTTTGTGCAACTATTCTCATGAATTGAATAATTTGAGATTCCAATTTTCCTTGCATCAAAAGCAAACAGAATAGTGGACCCCAAAAACAAATATATGTTAGCTAAGTATTTGCCATTTAATCCTGCAGCAAGGTTTGACCCAACTAATGACAAGAGGAAAAAGCCACGAGGGGGTCCAGGAAAGTTCTTACCAAATCAAGAGCTTGTGCCATAATTCCTGTGAAATCAACATCAACCTTGACGTAATACATGCCACGCAGCTTCCCTTGTGCACTGCTTGATCTTTGCAGAGAAATTTCAGTTGAGAAAGAGATATGAAGGCATTTTTTCTGTAACATGTGATAAAGCATCAGACTAAGGCTGGTCAAAATTTGGATTCTATACATCTCCTCAAAGATATTGTACACTTGGCTTCTGCCAAGGGCTTGGCAATCCGAGCCGTGTGAGTATTATATCAATCAAAAGGCTGCTTCATTGTTACTATAGCATGTACAAGGGGACAAAGGCACAAACTCTCATATTTACAATGAAAAGAAACATCTCTGTCTGAATCTAGAAGAACCAAGATGCCATCCCTCAAAAAAAATTTTGGATTGAGATCAAACTGGGAGTCCAGGAAGTCATTTGCTTTTCCAATTAGACATCCATCCATAGAGTGACAACTACACTCCATTGGCACAACCACCCTATCTGAACTACTGCAATGACATTCATGCAATCCTAATCCTTCAGAGGTTTGATGCTTTAAGCTTTCATCAAATAATTTGCTGATATTTGTGGCAGTATCAACTTTTCTAACTGCTGCAAGAAGATCCATGGACAGTGATGATACAACATTGTGAACATGCTCTGCTGTACAGTTGCTTTTGTTCCTTTGCCATTCACAAGTAAGGATTTTCAGAACTACACCATGAAGGGCATAGAGGCATCTGAAGCAACAGCCATACAAACACGTAATCCCAAAATCAGGAGAAACATGTTTAGTTTTGCCTGGAGAGGAATTAGTATCTTCCATAATGTCACCATGTTCTGGTGCAGCATCATCAGGATTAGCTCTACCCTCTGATCCATCAATCTGGCAGTGAAATTTCCCAAGGCCAAAGACCCGAGAGGCAGCTGATTCACCCGAATTACAGAGACCATTCTCAAAAGGAACAACAGGTTCAGTGAATCTGCATCCCTTAGAATTCTGGAAGGACCCAGAATTGCTAACAGTAACTTGACGATCTATAGTAGGTTTGGGATCACAGGTTCCAAAAGTATTCCCAATCTGCTCATTTTTCATATTAATGGCAGCTTGACTATCAACCGTTGAACTTTGAAGATGCTCAACCTTACTATGATCACACAGGATACTCTTTGGCACATAATCATCCTCTGAAAGTGCAGCCCTCCCCTCATGATCAGGATCAGATAAATTATTAAATCCTTCTTGAAAAGCACCATCTCCTCCACTCATTTCACTGCCTTTAAGCTTTCCAGGAGTGATTTCTTCTGGCCAATCAGCTACATGGGAGATTCCATTGAACATTTTTTGACTGCAACCCTCACCTTGAACAGAAGCATCTAAACGAGTATAATTATTGGGATATTCTGCACTACTGAGCTTAGGGCTTTCCATCTTTGGTTGAGTGTCAAGCTCTAAACTGAAATGAAAACATTGCTGTCAGACAAAAATCTGTAACTTAAGAAATATACAATTTTACTAATGATAATTTGTGACTGTACCTCTGCAGTGCATATACCCAACTGTTTACCACATCTTCCAGATAAGCAACTTGTGACAAAAGGCGAACATATTGATGTCTGTCTTTCCCTGACTGAATTTTCTCATTGATTCGTGCCACTAGAAGCTCAAGAACTTTTCGTACTTCAAATGACACCTCCCTAAGTGACTTGTACACACCTCTGTATGCCAATAAACCAACAGCAATTAATCCTCTAACTAAACCAGATTTGTCTTTGCTTTTACCATTGCTAGAACAAGCAACAGGCACCTCATCTGATGAGTTACCGGGATGAAAAATGCAAGAATTGAAAGGCCAGCCCTTCCAAGGTCCACTAATATCAGCACAAGGACCCTCTTTCAGTTTAGATGTCACCCAACAAAGCTCAGCAAAATGAGGATAACGTAATATTTGATAGCCAAACGTAGAAATTGCTAGCAGCAAACTTGATTTTCCTTTTGAAATTCTACTATTCAGGCGCAGGGAAATTTCTAAAGAAGAGCCACAATGAATCTGTGCCCCACGTTGATCCTCACCGACTGGACCACCATTGCCATCACAGCATTTGCTGCCAGCACAACCTTGAACAGGATCACATATTTTAAGTTTCTTTGATGGATTTGTATGGCTGTGAGCTCTTTGATAAACTAACTGGACATATAATTGTATTACATCCTTTGATAACTTTGCTGCAGACAGACTAATCACTGCATCATGGTTAAAATTTCTACCGACATGCACATGAAATCTGGGACTTGTATGCTGCAAAGGAGTTGAACAAGTGCTCTTTGAAGTTTGACTCTCAAAGAACTGCCTTATCCTATATGGTAGATCTGGATACGGATGTTCTGAAGTAGCCTGTGAAAAAATAGAAAAAGAAAAACATATTGGAAGGAAACATTGACATTAAGCTATATTTCAAATGTGTCTTTGAGAGAGGTAAGTCATTATAGACAAATCGTAGCTGGATGAATCAGTAACATTACACAAGAGATTGTATAGTTGATAGCATTAAGTTGATGAATCAGCTTCTCCATTTGTGACACACATTACATACTATGGATGTCAAATATCTTTAACTAGCAAAATGTTAGATTCTAAAATCCAGAGTTTTCTGATCATTTATTAGCATCATTGTGGGTTCTAGGCAAGGACAGTGAAGATTGACATCTAGATAGAAGTTTTTTATCTAAAATGTTTTAGTCAGGACAAATTTCTTCTTCGAATGCCCAAAAGACCCAAAAAGCAGCTACTAAATACATTTAATCAACAAATTTATAATTGGACCTGGAATAGTTAAATCTTAATCAAGATGGTAAAATGTCAGACATCAGGGAGCAGAGTTTTAAACACTAAAACATCAAATCTTAAACCATTGGGCCACTTTGAGAGAATGTAGAATCCAGGAAGATAGAAATTCTCCTTGGAAAAGCCTCAAAATGAAAGCTTCACTCTATAAGACTGCCAAATTGTAGCAGTTAAGCATCAATTTTAGAAAA